>LBNU01017534.1:117292-165867 GCA_014162995.1 Artemisia annua
AAAAAGAACAAAACAAGACAATAGCTTCAATTTTCCATCAACGTGGCAGTAAACTTACATTTGGCCCAATATGTATAACGAACAAGAGCAATAGATATTACCAGTAGGCGTTGGATTTTTCGGCAGTGGACATGTTAGTTCATTACCAGCAGGAACCATGCACTATATTCAAAATATAGCTGTAAGCTTATTACTTATATAAAAAAGAATAGAAAGATGGCATACCAGCTTGATAGTTCTTCATTCTGTGGGTGTGATTCAGTGTTCTCCCCATGAATCTGAACCATACCAGCTTTATATTTTTCCTATAAAACAGTCAAAAATAACGATGAATTCTCTTATATTTTTAATAATGCACTGCTAAATTTGGCTAATAGTATATAATCACGTGAATTGCCAATAACCCATCTAGGCTCAACAACCTGAACCCAGCTTGACTCACCTACCTCATTTGACTCACCCACCCCAGTTGACGCTCCTGACCCGGCCAACCCGTTTGCCTGTGTGCCCTTGCTGCCTCGTTTGCCCTCTCCCTTGCTTCAGCTTTTCTACGTACTTTTTCAGATATTCAATCTACAAAACATCATATTACAACCCGTCATAGTTCATTGTAACTCATATATAGCCTATAGAACCAATTAGAAATATCAGTGATGACAAATTTATGATAAACCTAAAGTGATTGCATGACCAATGGTAAATTGGCCATCAAACCTACACAATTGGGAAAATGCAATACAGTTAATGTTAGTACAAATTTCTTTTTCATTTAAGCATAAATTATATACATAAAGATAATCACAATTCGAAAATAAGGTAATACTCAAACTACGTAGGCAATTGCAATCTACTATGTAAGGTTCTTTTATACTATTTGATATATATTGTTTATGAATTATATATGTATTTAATGAAATAGGCAATTTTTTATCGTTTTACTCATATTCGGGTTGGCCCGAACCCGAATAAACCCGGCCCGATTGGACCTGACCCGAACCCGACTAACCCAAAATTTAATAGGATTCGGTTCGAGTAAGTATTGAATAATGAATTGACTGGCGTCACATTAAACATCTTAACAAAATATAGTTACATATACTATCAGTCTAGAAGCAAGCTAATATGGGTTAAGCCCATGATACACAATGAATTGACTAACATGGCCAAACAATATGTCGACTAACACTCTCCCGCAGTTCGATCGGGAGAGGACCGAATGCTCTAAACTGGAACGAAACTCCTCAAACAACTCGAACTTGTCCCTCGACAACCATGTCGCAAACAAAATGAAAGTCAATCTCGATGTGCTTCGTGCATTGTTGTTGAACCGGGTTTGCAGATATGTAAATGACACCTAAATTGTCACAGTAAATAATGGTAGAAGTCAGCAGAGTGTGCAACTCACGAAGTAAATTACCATGTCGTCTCAGCAACACCATGATACTCAGGTTCAACACTTGAACACGAGAGAATTTGTTGGCGTTTGGAAGACCATGATAAAAAAAAAAAGTATTGCCCAAGAAGACACAATAGCTCGAGGTGGAACGACGAGTACACGAGTGGCCATAGGGTCAATACGAGTAGGTTGGGTTGTGGTTGAGGTAGTTGTGGTGGACTAAAGTAAGGGGTGAGCATCGGTCCTGGACCGGACCGGACTGGACCGAGGATCGAATTAGCCTAAAAGCCTAGACCGAGGATCGGTCCGATCTCGGTCTCGGTCGGTCCGGTCCGTTCGGTCGTTTGCTCAGCCCTAGACTAGAGAGCCAAAGAGTTACTCGAGCTCTTCTCGTTGCAAGCTTGACTCCTCAAGCTAAACCTCAGTTTTAACACAATTAGGACTGAATGCACCTACTAAACCATTACAACTAATTAAACATATCACAACTATATATGAAAAGTACCAACTAAATTCTACTTATAACACAATATAAATAACTCGGTGCAGCTCGTCCATATACGATGAAGGTGTATAAGATTTCTAGAGACATTTTTAATTATGACCGTTATAGATTATCCACATACCACGTTGTAGTCGTTATACATATGAACTTAAAGAACAAAGATCATGCACTAAAAAGTACATAACAAGGATTTCTTCCTTATTGTGCTAGATCAAATATTTATAGGGATGGTCCTAACGTGAGAATGAACTTAGGAATGAACTTACTATTTATAGTGATGGTCCCAGGGTTTCATGCCTCCCTGAAAGTTCATCTATGGTTTGAGGATAGTCCACATAGTGGTCATCTGATGAAGGAGATAAGAATGACACGTAGCGTGTCATCATTGGCCTAGCCGGGCGCATGGAATGATCCATGCACGATTGCAGCACTGCCTCTGAACTAATGAGGTAGTGACACGTATTTGCTTGTTGCAACAGTCCTCAGGAAATGCCCAGTCCTGTCGTTGCTTGTTTGCGTTTACCAGGCCTTCGAGCCTGTCATGGGAGTTTGCCTCCTAGGTGTGTTATGATGGATTACGTCGTGATGGGCATGTTTAGAGCGTATGGGACCTTAGTCATTTTTGGGTTGAATGTACTATACGCTATCAGTAAGAATGCAACATGGGTTTCTTGACTCGAGTGGGAGGGATGGTAATCACAAAAGGCGAAATAAAACCCTTGGTGCACAAGAGGCGAGTCGTGTAGATGACAATGGGCAAAAGGATAAACATACAACCGAAAATAGGACTATTAGGTCGTCTGATCAGCCTCCAAACTTTTACAAGGGGGTGATTTTGGAATCGACATCTATGCCTAGTACTCCAATGGGAGATCAAGAATGAAATTCGAATAGTGAAGATGTGGATGTATATGATGAAATGGCTCGATACATTGCTTCTTTATCGAATCGAGCTGGTGGTGGTGTAAACGATGCAAGTTTACTTGAGGATGAAGATCATGACATTTATGATGGTTACGAGAATTATGCTTTTTGATTAACCGAACAATAGTTGCCATTCTGTAACGTGTTCGATGCCACTCTTCGAGGTCATCTTAAACGATAGGGTTATTTTTGGTGTCATTGTGAGTCAGATGTAAACTTGTCGTCAATGGTTGTTTTTATAGTAGGTTTGTAAGTTTTGGTGTCATTCTTATGATATGTATAGTTTGAAGCACGAAAGGTGCGTTTGTTTTAACATATGTAACATGCTGGGATGTGAGATTCACCTACATCCTATGTACTTAAAACACTTTTTGGAGTAATACATTTACCAGGGGAACCCTTTACCCAAAAAAACATTACCGTGGCTACAAGGATCATTGATCATTTCACGCGTTATCTAGTGGTTTAGCGAGAAAAAATAAATGCAAAGTTTGTTTCATATTTTATATTTGTCTTCCGTTGCTATTCCGTTGCAAAATTTGAAAAATTTGCAACCGAATTGCAACGGAAAACAAATGATAATTTCTTTTAGATTTAAATTTTGTCTTCAGTTGCTATTCGGTTGCAAATTATGAAAATTGCAACGGAATTGCAACGGAAAATAAACTTTAATTTCTTTTGGATTCACTTTTTGTCTTCCGTTGCTTTTCCGTTGCAATTTTTTATAATTTGCAACGCATTTGCAACGGAAAAAATAAAAATAAATGTAAAAGAAATTAGTTTATATTTTGCAACGGATTTGCAACCATTTTCTTTGTCGTTGCTATTCGGTTGGTAATTCGTTGCATTACGGTTGCAAATTTGCAACGGAAATCTACCGTTGCAAATTTTCGTTGCATTAGCCTGGTTTTGTAGTAGTGATTGTGATAATTGTTTAGGTTGATTTGTGATATGTGAACATTTGAAAATGTTTGTTAGCTATTACATGAATTTAACCCTAATGCACATCTATGATATTTTAGATAATTGGGCAAAATCAGAAAATGATTTTGCTAAATAATGCCCACTTGACAATGCTTAAGTCACATTAAGGCTATGTTTGGCAAAAGTAGCTGTCAGCACTCAGCAGTAGAATGAGCAGTAGCTGTGAGCTGTGAGCAGTAGCCACAGCTCACCGCTCACAGTTTCTTAAAGAAACATTAGAAAAATGAGCTTTTCTAAAAAATACCAAAACTCACTACTCTTTTGCCAAACGAACACTAAAAATCAAAAAGCTCATTGCTTACCGCTCATCGCCCTAAAAAACTCCAAAAAGCTCTGCGCCAAACATAACCTAAATAATCATTCTTTCCATATTTAAAGTGATTATGTATTTAATCTAAAATATAAACATAAAAATTAACTTAAATATATATCAGTTTTAGTTTAACAAAGTAAAAGTTTTTTTTTATATTAATATTAATTGTTGCATTAAGTATTGCTCGGTATACATTGTTTAGCAAATCCCAATCGAAAAATATGGTAAGAAAGAGTAAAATGATCATTATGAGATATAAGGAGCACCTAATTTTTCGAAATATAAGAGGTAAATAGACTAGAAGTACCAATCACCAATCTCTTTTTCACATTGATTTAGCAAAATAAAAGGCTTCTGTTATCTGCAAGTGGTATCTTTAGTTTTATTCTATTTTACTCGGATCAATTCATCATGTAACTCATGATCCACTAAAATCTATATTTGTCTTTCACTAATTTAGGATATAGTCAACATACATTTATCTCTTTTATCTCCCCCTTCATG
This sequence comes from Artemisia annua, assembly GCA_014162995.1. NCBI lineage: Eukaryota > Viridiplantae > Streptophyta > Magnoliopsida > Asterales > Asteraceae > Artemisia > Artemisia annua. The sequence goes on from LBNU01017534.1 coordinate 121,919, forward strand.
TTTTCTATTCTCATTTTATCACAAAAATTTCTTAGTGTTTAGTTTTGGGTGCTTGTTGTTTTCGAACTTCTTTCCTTACAATTCCTTGATCAATCAATGTGGTACGTCTTTGCTTATCGTGTAACAACTCATATATCTCATTTTGTTTCTAATGTTTCTAACAAGGCTTGAACCCACACATTGTATGTTGGTGTGAATGATTGATGGTACTTGTTCTATAGGCAAAAGCCTTGTTACATGAAAAAAATAATAAGGCTGTTTTATGGTTCAACCTTTTTACGCTTCATATTTAACATCATATATATGATTTTAATTGTTTTGTTACGTACATTTAATATTAGATTCTTGTTTTAATTATGTCAAATGCCAACTTATGAAATATGAATCTGAAATCTTTTTAGATTAAGAAAATATGCTTGTTTATTTTCTACATTTTTATGCACATGAATGAATGCTTAAGCTTTGTATTCACAGAAAATGGATTCTAAAAATGAGGAAACCGAAGTAAAGCCAAAAGCCGAGGTTTCTGAATTAGAGTTGAAAGGCATGGGGAGTGTTAGAGAGAATCACGTGTTGGGGGATAGTAGCATGTCTGCCAGCACTAAAGACATGCTATTTAGAGCGGATAAAATTGATCTAAAGAGCTTGGATGTGCACCTAGAAAAGCACATGAGTCGAGTTTGGTCAAGAAACACAGAACCTAACAGGCCTAAGGAACCATGGGAGATTGATTTGGCTAAGTTGGAAATAAAGAATCTTATTGCTCGAGGAACGTATGGCACCGTTTATCGTGGCACTTATGATGAACAAGATGTTGCTGGTAAATTTTCCTTGTTTTGTTTTACACCTCATATGGATTCATTGTGCACGCACTCACAAAATATACATACAGCGTAAGAATGTAGTAAATGTGTACATGTTTCCATGAATGTGGAGATAAAAATGTGTACATAACGACCCAAAATAGTGAGATTGTACTATTTGAACTTTATTGTTCATGTTATCCTGTTATAGTAAAACTGCTGGATTGGGGTGAAGATGACATGGCAACAACAACTGAACTGGCTGCTTTACGAGCATCATTCCGGCAAGAAGTTGCTGTTTGGCACAAGTTAGACCATCCAAATGTCACTAGAGTACGTAATGGATATTTCTATATATGCATATGCATCATGAAGATTGAAGGTTTGGAAAAATACAACCTTTTCTTTTAATGTTCTCAACAATTGTAAAGTTGGATGCAGTTTGTTGGTGCCTCAATGGGAACATCAAATCTTAGGATGCCTCCAAAAACCTCGAGTGGTAATCTGACTGATCAACTTCCTGCAAAGGCTTGTTGTGTGCTTGTTGAATTTCTTACAGGCGGGACATTAAAAGGGTTGTTGTTTAAGAATAGGAGAAAAAAGCTTCCTTTTAAAGCTGTGATTCAACTTGCTTTAGATCTGTCTAGAGGGTGAGTTCCTCACCATCACACATAGATTCTCATTCATTACAACAAAATAGCTAAATATACAAAGGCGTATTTAAAATTCTAGGATTGTGAAGGTGATCCATACACCATTGTTTTTTATGTACCCACTTTATTTGCATAATTATAAATGGCATATTTTTTGAAGGTATAAAAATGTTTTTACTGCAGAATGAGCTACCTCCACTCAAAGAAGATTGTACATCGTGATGTTAAAGCCGAAAATATGTTGCTAGATGCTAATAGAAACCTAAAAATTGCCGATTTTGGTGTTGCTCGTGTTGAAGCTCAGAATCCTAGAGACATGACGGGTGAAACCGGAACCTTAGGTTATATGGCTCCTGAGGTGATTCTCTCAATAACTGTCTGCATCTGTTGTACATGTTTAATCGCGTAACAACTTCTAATACTAAAAATGTTTTCACTAGGTCCTTCAAGGAAACCCTTACAACAGAAAATGTGATGTATACAGTTTTGGTGTATGCTTATGGGAAACTTACTGTTGCGATCTTCCATACCCATTTCTCAGTTTTGCTGAAGTTTCATCTGCAGTTGTTCGACATGTGAGTCACCTCGTGTTATCTCCTCATTTTTATTGACAAATGTCATAAAACAATAACATGTTTTCACTTGATTTTATTGCAATATGCATGCTATATTTTTTGTTTAGATATGGCCATTAAAGTTTCAGCCAACACATTAACCAATTTCAAATGAAGTTCTATTATTGTAAAATTCTTACAAATGATCACGTTCTTTTATGTTTCAATATGATCATTTAAGTTTCAAATGGACGTGCTATTATAGTTACTGTATTAGCAATAAATACATTGTTTGATACTGTAATAGCCAACCGGAAACAAAAAATATACGTGTCCCATATTTTAACAAATGTGATAGTATTTTTTTAGTATACACTTTTCCCTGTTCGAATTAATCAGCCTTTATACTATAAAATGGAAGCTTTGCCTACTTACTAACACTTATAATTTAATACAACACACATTCTATTAACAGAATTTGAGGCCAGAAATACCAAGATGCTGCCCAAGTTCATTAGCTAACATAATGAGGAAATGTTGGGATGCAAATCCAGATAAGCGTCCCGAGATGGATGAAGTTGTGAAGTTACTAGAGGCCATTGATACTAGCAAGGGAGGAGGTATGATACCTGAAGATCAAGCTGGCGGGTGTTTCTGCTTTGGTCCAGTACGAGGTCCATGAATTACGTCCTATTTTCAGTGTCTCTCCAACAATTTGTGTATCAATCATTGCATCCGTGTTCTGTATACCGTGCGATGAGCTAAATTAAAGCCGAAAATGATGTGATTCTGTTACATATGACCAAATGCGTTATGTAGATGTTGGATAGAACTCTTAAGTAGTTTTTCTACTAGGATAAATATTTGGATTTGCTATTTGTAGATCATGCCTGCAAATTATGGCAATCATGCATTAATTACATGACATGATATATGGCTAATTAGAGCAATCTAACAAGCTAGGGGCCTTGCAGTACCTTTGTCCAATGTTCTTATGAACCCAACATCTTGCTTGTGTATGTGTCTTGTTCTCCTAATTAAATCTCAAGAAGACAGTATTTATTAATAATGCAATCAATTTTTTTACGATTAATTATATTTGACAGCAATACTCAAATCTCAATTTTTTTTTTTTTTTAAAAGAATATGGGCTCAAGTGCTTTAGGGTTTGTTTGGCAAAGAGATCTTAAGAACTCTTAAGAGCGTTTAACGTTAAAAATTGAAATTTTGTTTGACATTGACTGTGTAAATTTTTTATTTTTTATAAAACGCTACTTGAAGAAACCTAGCTTAGTATTAACTTTATGTTATCTTACAATTTAACTGATACAACTACATTACCAAGAACTTTGATAAAACAAAGAGCTACTCCTCACAGCTACTATTAATTGCTAATGCTTAGTGCAACTTAGGTCGATTAATGTACTACACTACTACTTACTACATTATTGAATATTTGTAGTAATTTATATTGATATAAAACCAGCCAGTTGATGAATAATCAACACAACAATATAAATCTGGTCAACTTATTTTGCAACAAAAAATAAGACCACAGCACAAAAAATGATACAGCAAAAAGTTATAGAGTTCGAGAGATCTTCTAGTAGATAATGGTCTAATAAAAGTTTATAATATCCAAAATTAATCATCAAGGCACTACTAGTTCAACATTTTATATCCAAAAATTGTCTAACAAGCAATATATAAGTCAGAAGTTTTTCAAGCAGTTTGCATCAAAGGAGAAAGACAATATATAAACAACAAAAACTAAATATCTTTTAGCTTGTTATAAATTCTTTTGAGGCCCCCAAATAGCAATCTCGCTTTAGGCTTCCTAAATCTTTAAGCCACTCGTGTTCCCCTAGAAGAGAAACGAGAGGAAGATGAAGAAAAAGAAGAAGAGAAATAGAAAGATATTTTTTCAGGCCTGCAAATGGCATACTCGCTTTAGGCCTCGTGCAATTTATATGTCCCTAAAGGGGGAGGAAAAATGAGGATAAGAACAAGACCAGGAGCTAGAAAAAGGAACAGATTCCCCAAATGCCATGCACACTTTGGGGCTCATGAATCGTTGCGCCGACCATGTTCCTTGGTCAGATAAGGATGTATAATGACAATAAGAACAAGAACACGAGCCAGAACAAGAAATAGAGCCCCCAAATGGCATGCCCACTTTAGGCCTCTGTGTCTCCCATTTACCCCCGTTAGAGGAGGAAGGATAATTAGAATAAGAATAACACGAAGAGCAAGAACAAGGATCATTGCCATAAGAATTCGAATAACACTTGGAATTAGGAAATGGGTGCAAATTACGATACAAACGCCATTCAGCAAACGGATGCGAATCAGGATACAAAGGTGAAAGGGGATATGAATTAGAATCAGGATATGAATGTGAATGGGGATACAAATGAGAATCAGGATATGCATGTGAATTACGATATGAATGCCAATCGGCATACGAATGCGAATCAGGATATGAACGTGAATGGGGATATGAATGGGAATCAGGATGCGAATGTGAATCTGGATGCAAATGCGAATTAGGATACAAATAAGAATAAGAAGAGGTCTTCTCTTCTTCTTTCTCTTTTGGTGGATCATGCATCATTTTCCTGTGCTTAGAAGCTTGTTGAGACTTTTGTTGTTTAACTTGTATCATGAGGTCAATATGAAAAGCTTCCCTAGTTTTTTCATCCTTGAGGATAGCATAAGATGCTTGCAGCTGCTGAAAATCGGAGACAGCATTAGGGTGTTCGGGTCTCTTGTCTGGATGTAATACCAAAGCCTTTATACGGTATGCTTTCTTTATCTCTTCCTTTGAAAGCTTGGATCCTTCCTCGCCTGTTGGCAACCCGAGAATAATATAATGATCAACAAAAGCGCTCATATTACCTATGTGAACTAACAACGAAAAGACATGAGTTAGAAGCCAAATGGAGAACCAAAAACAATTTTATTCATTTCAAAAGTTGCTTCTCAAACTACATAAAACAGCGAATTAGAGAATATCACTCCAAGAGTTTGAAGCCCCATTTTAACCCGCTTTACAAAGACCGGGTCAAAATTACTGATATTACTAAAGGAATCTGTTAATCGTACCTCGTAGAGCTCTCCTGTTGACACCCACTTTTTTTAGATATAAAACGGATGCCTAGCAAATTATACAATTAGAAAATAGGAATTCTCGCAATTTAGGAAATTTCAATACGAAAAATCTTATCCCAAACAAAGTTTGCATGAGAATTAGAGACTATTTTAGTATTCGTGTTTGACCCATGCGTAAAAAAAGAGCAAGTTGGCATGCCCATATTTGGATGTCTGTGAAAATAACAGTTATGGTCCAAGGAGGACGGGCTCATTAAGAAGCAAAGAATATGCAATTCGGAGTCAAACTGACTCAATCGTTGCCTATTGCCTACTGTTTATGTTTATTCCAAAAACTATATATATATATATATATAATCAACAAATAACAATGAACTGGTTGTTAGCAATCACCCTATACTTGCCTGAATACGTTTTACAGAATATTAAACGGGTGTAATCAACAATCAGTTAATAACTAATATAATAACTCACAATACTATTACTTACAATCTAAAAGAAAAAACAATAGATGGATCACTAATTATGTGATTCATATGCTATCAAACTAGCAATTAATCTTTTATTAGTTCAGCTTACAGTAAACACATATGCAAATCAAGACAGTAATTGTTTACGTGATCTTAATAAATACTGAAGCTTAGAACTTATGGTGAAAAGAACTTACTCCTTGCTGATGGTCGACTATGATCTAATCATCAATGTAGCAATTGTGTTTTTGGGACAGATCGAGGTTTGTAATCTTGCATACAGGGCGAGGATTTATAAGATATCTAAGATTATCATATTTATAGTTAGTTTCTCAATGAGCTCGAGCATAACTTGCAGCTCTTTTATTAATCGAGCTCGAGTCCGAGCTATACATCCTAAGCTTGATTGGGCTCGCGAGTCTAAACATCACCACGATATTTTAAGTATTAAAAATATATAAAACGTTATGCATTTGTATTATAGTCATGCTTATAAACAAGCTCAATAACAAGCTCAAAATAAATATATTACGAGCCGAGCTCGAGCCAAGCTTTAACTTTTCATTGCTAGTATGAACGAGCCGAGCTCGAGACTATATAACATACCAGGAGCCAAGGTATAACTTTTCATTTGCTAAAGATTGCACACACTAATTACACCATCAAAACACACACACAATTAACTGTCAACTCTAAAGATTGCATTGGAAGAAAGCTTGTTTTTGGGTTTGCACACAAGGTGTTTGATAAAATGTCACAGTGGATTTTTTTATGGTTATAAGCTGTTTAGTTAGCCTTTTTTTCATTGGTTTTGGGCTTTTTTAAAGATTGTTATTACTGTTTAGTGTTAAGGGTTAGTTGAATCTTGAAACCTTAATGGCACCCACCAAACGTAAGCTCGAAAATACCAACGTGTGGGAGGAAGTTCTAGTCTTAGTTATGCCTTATATACACAATGGTGAGGACCAAACCTCTGTTTCGTTAGTTTCCCGTAGGTTTTATGAGCTTGATCGCATTACGCGTAAGCGCGTAACTGTCCATGCTTATTACTACCTAAACCCTGCCTCTTTAAGTGAAAGGTTCCCATTCCTTGAGGCGTTAACACTTAAAGGTCCCCCATATATTTTTAATGACAGAGGTGGTTATGCTGTCCGAGTCACCCCATGGATTGAAGAATTAGAACTCGAGGATAGTTGTTTGAATTTGAAAGAACTTGATATCCGTGGTCTGGTTGTTAATGATGAAGATCTCAAGATATTGGCGCAAACACGTGGTATGTCTCTAGGTATTGTAACCAGTTGAGAACTCTGTGTGTGGATTCTTATTTTGGTGGAGTGAATGATGATGACATTTGGATACGTCAATTGGCTTTGAATAGCACGGGTTATCAGTCTTCTTAATAATGTGTTTCTGGTGTTCAATTTTGTGATGCTATGTCTTATTTGGTGAAATATGGTTTTCGATATTTTTGAAGAAATTCAGGGTTTTTTGTTTTCTATATCAAGTTTGAGTTCTACTTGAGTTGAGTTCGGTTGTTGTTTTAGGTGAATTTTGTGGGTTTTAGAAGTGTTGATGGTGATAGGGTAGAGATGTTGGTTGATGTGGCGGTCGAAGCTGTGATATGTTGTTTATCTATCTGATTGACCTATGAATTTATGGATCTTGTTGTTGTTTTCTATAGTAATCGACTCTCCTTATAGATGATATATGATGGCCTTTAGACGTTGAAGGATAAAAGATAGTATGTCAGACACCACGAAGGAAGAAAGTAAAGCACTTGCTAGCACCAAATTAAAATGACTTCTATCTTATAAACGAGTTTTAGATAATGCAGGCAGTAGGCTCCCCGGCTGTTTTTACACTTCATGAACATATCTTAAAACTTAGTAGACAATTTTTGCAAGCGAATTTGTCTGTAAAATTTTCACCTGTGTGATGGTATCTTTTTTGGTGGTTTTTCACCCGTTTGACGTGTTTGCCTTTTCAGCCCACTTTCTTTTAGCTACCTGCATAAATTTTACTGGGTAACATTTTGTGATTAACCAGTGGAGCTGTATAGGCAGTGTTGCAAGGGAAAAAAAGAACCCAAAAATGTGATGTTTGATACTCTTGGAGTTGACTACGTGTGTTTAACTTGATGTTATTATAACATTGAAAATTGCTCACAAAATCTTTTTTGCCATTGGCTACTATTTTAACTGTTGCACTCGGAAACCGAATTGCGACTTAGCAATGTTGTTTGTTGAAATTTGTTTGTCGCCGCCGCTATGCGTGGAACCAACTAGTCTTTATAATTGAGAGATAAAATTTTCAGTTTATAAATGTCAATGAAATATATGTTTCCACCTTTCTTACTATCACCCTCTGAATTTGGTAATCTTTATTGACTCATATAGGAAGGAGCAAGTCGAAAAGGAAGTCTCATCGAGTGACTAAATATATGAAGAATGGTAGAAGTTGATGGAAATTGCATGAAGAGGAAACGGCTAAAAGAAGAGTAAGCACAAGAAAGAAGAGATTGAGACGATAGAAATGTTTAAACACAAAATTCGCATCTGGAATGGCTTGTTTGTCAAGACTGATATATTAGCTTATTTCGCTATAGGTTGTAGTAAAACTTGTTTGTGACTTGTAAAACTTTGACCCGTTTAGCATTGTATGTCAGGCACCTCTTGTTTCGTTGGTGGTTATCAGAGAACTTGCAGAAATATTTGAATTGGTGTAGTGCTTGTTGAGTGGGTATGCACTACCGTTATTATGCGCATAATCACTTCATGTGTGCATTCTCTGTCGCTCATTTGATTTACTTTGCAACATATTAATGCATGATGGGATCAAAAAAGAGTTACACAGAGAGACAGACAAGTGTTATGTGTCGATCTAACCCACTTTGACGTGTGCTGAAAAAACCTACCCATTTTGACCCAGCAAGAAAGGTGGAGACATAAGAAAATATAGTCTATGGTTGCAGAAGGAGAGAGAGAGTTGGACTTTTTTTTTAGTCTGTGTTTATTTTGCTGCCATTCTTGTCGCTGCATTGAAGATAATTTGACTAAACATACAAAGATTAAAGATTATAGAATCTGCTAAGATATGTATGACTAAAGAGTTTTGTTAAAACAATATGTATAGTTAAGGGGTTAAACTGTACTTTGACTAAAGTATTAACTCTTTAACTAAACCGTGGGAAGCAAGGTGTAGGTTAAACTTATGCCTCAAGTTATATACATAGTATATAATGAAAAATTCTCGTCTCTTATTATCAGATACAAAACAAGAACACACAAAGCTAAACAAGATGAACGACTTCTTGTTTTAAGATAAACGCATAAAGCTAACAATGTCGAAGCAAGAGAGCATTATTATACATACGTACGAAGAGCAGAAAGCAAAGAGATCGATCGACTTGTTGTTTGAAGTAATCAGAAGGTTAGTTTTTACGTGTTTTTAATAAAATTCATGATGAGATATATGTTCTTTTACTATGTTTATGCATATAAGCTAAGTTCTAAAATATGTTTTTCTTTGTTATTCGACAAGAAGACATGTATAATGTTTCTCCCTAAGATTATATTATGTATTTGCATGATTTTATTGTTAGAACTCATAGAACTAAAGTGTAAAAACTGTATAAATTAGTATTGTAACTCGACATTATATGGATTTTTACCTGTATAAATCCAAATATAAAGTACATGAATAAGGATCATAATTATTTGCTTAATATACACACGCGCAATAATCTAGTTATGTGCACACATATGGAGCGTTGTTATTATGGTATAGCTTTGGGATGTTTATGTAATCTGGATCTGCTATTTAGTTAAGATGTTAGTTAACTAAAAACGATATATATACGCATAGTTGCATACTTAATTACCTCACGCTGCTCCTAAGAGAAGTACCTTATTTAGTTAACATGGTTTTAACTTGTAAGTTCAAGAATTAAGATAATGGATTTGTAAACTTTCACACAAAGAATATGTCGTACGATTACTTTATTGCAATACTTTTTAAAGTACCTTATTTAGTTATGTTAGTTAACTATAAAGCAATTTACATCTTATTGTTATGTTATCTGCTTAGTTAAAATTTTCTTGTATGTATAAATTACTGTATGGTTGGAATACTCTTTTAATGAGTAAAAGCAGATTGGTTTAATTACCATCATAATTTCATTTATTGCAGGTTTAGTGCTGTAGTTTTAGAGGTTCAAGAAAGGAATTCACTCGAAGTTTAAAAAGATCTTAAAAACAATGACAATGGGCAAAGGTTTAATGGAGCAAGATTTGAGTAAGTTGGATGTAACGAAGCTACATCCACTTTCTCCCGAGGTTATATCTCGGCAACCTACAATAAATATAGGCAAGTTATTCAAGATGTCTTTTAATTAAGTTGAATCTCTTTAGTCAGCCGCGCTTTTGTACTAATAGTTTTGTTGTTCATTTTAACAGGTACTATTGGACATGTTGCACATGGTAAGTCTACGGTTGTAAAAGCAATCTCTGGTGTGCAGACGGTTCGTTTTAAGAATGAGTTGGAGCGTAATATTACTATAAAACTTGGGTATGCAAATGCCAAGATTTACAAGTGTGAAGATGAAAGATGCCCCCCGCCCTTGTGTTACAAGTAAGCCTACAATGATAGCATATCATATATTGTTCTTATAGTATTGTGTATCACATTACGTGTTTATAAATCCATACTCAATCTTCTTTTAGGGCTTATGGAAGTGAGAAAGAAGATAATCCTTTTTGTGACGTGCCTGGGTTTGAGAAGAGTAAGATGAGGTTAATAAGACACGTATCATTTGTTGACTGCCCAGTAAGTAACGAGCTTCTAAACTTAGTTTTGTGCATTGTGACCTTTGAGTGGTCGACATGCTTACCTTACTGACATGTGTTATTTGTGTTATCTCTTACAGGGACACGATATTTTAATGGCGACTATGCTTACTGGAGCTGCAATTATGGACGGTGCATTACTACTCATATCTGCAAGTGAAACTTGCCCGCAACCTCAAACACTTGAACATTTGGCAGCTATTGAACTGATGCGGCTCAGGCATATTATCGTTGTGCAAAACAAAATAGATTTAGTTCAAGAAAATGTAGCTGTTAGGCAACATAAAGCCATCCAGGAACTCATTGAGGGAACAGTTGCTGAAGGCGCACCAGTTGTCCCGGTGTCTGCTCAGCTAAAGTTAAACATAGACGTTCTGATTGAATACATCGTTAAAAAGATTCCAGTTCCTGTGAGGAACTTCACATCACCTCCTCAGATGATATTGATAAGGTCGTTTGATGTCAATAAGCCGGGGTGTGAGGCGGCTGATTTAAAAGGTGGTGTTGCTGGCGGAAGTATCCTCAAGGTATTTTTTCTTCAACTACAGGTGGAACAATGGGCATGCTAGTTTGGTTAGATAACGGGTCTAAACAGTTTGGATCAAAACGGGCAATTCTTTGGGACGGTTTAAAGCCGGTTGAGATCACTTCAGACACATTTGTTCAATATTCGTTTTAGTGTCATAAGGATATAAATTTCTTTTTTGAAATGACTTTTTAAACTAATTATTGATTTACCCGTCTGACCCGTAATAGATAAAACATACCCTGAATCGACCCATTTATATGTTTTTGTTGCGTGCAGGGTGTTTTGAGGTTATACCAAACAGTCGAGATTCGTCCTGGGATTGTCTTTAAAGAGAAGAATGGAGACATCAAGTGCAGACCGATATACACGAGCATAGTTTCTTTGTGTGCTGAAAAGAATGAACTAGAGTTTGCCGTCCCTGGTGGACTGATTGGAGTAGGAACAACCATGGACCCTACACTGACCAAATCTGATAAGTTGGTGGGCCATGTGCTTGGGGAAGTTGGATCGCTTCCTGATGTTTATGTAGAACTTAAGGTAAGTTACTTGATTGCTCACTTTAGTGTTCGCCTGCTTATTGCATTTTTTTAAATCATATGCTTTGAATTTTAACTGTACGAGTGTTGTTTACATCAGGTGAACTTCTTCCTTTTGGGGCGTCTGTTGGGTGTTAATACCAAGGGAGAAGATCATCAGGGAAGGGTGTCGCAGCTGACAAAACAAGAAATGCTAATGTTGAACATAGGATCAATGGCTGCAGGGGCTCGAGTTTTGGCTGTCAATAGAAGAACAGCAACAGCAACACTACAACTGGTGAACCCCGTGTGTACAAGCATAGGTGAGAGGATTGCACTGAGCAGGAGAGTTGATAAACACTGGAGGCTAATCGGTTGGGCCGAAATTCAAGGAGGTCAAACAATTGAAATTGCACCTTCTGCAATATAGGACCGATGAAGTAAAACTAAAATTTTCCTTGTTTTTCCCATTATGAAACTGATCTTGTGGCAGATATACATTGTTTTGAATATTATTGGTTGAGATAAGAAGTGATCTTTGTTTATTTGGTTTTCTAGACTTCCTACATTCATCAAGTAAAATAATAGTAGTAGTAGTACGATTAAGTACGCGTAAAACATTTTCTTATACTTGTAAACATTTTCTAGTACGATTACTAGGTTAATCTTCAATGTTTTTGAGGTCATTCAGTTCACAAAACTTGTGATCATATTGACAGAAAACAACTAAAATGCTAAAAGTAAGAAAAGACTTTGACCAACGTACCGGTTAAGGCCATAATACACAAATGAATCCAGGGTCTAGAAAATCACCCTCAAGAATGTGTAGCATTTAAACATGCACTTATGTTAAGCAAAATTTAGAAAATGCAGCTACTTCAGCTACCTTTATGTTGCATCACTGATTAAGAGGTTCTTTTATGAAAGACAATACAATGGAAGCTAAGTCATCTCGATACTCAGAGAACCTGTGGTCAGCACCTTCGATGATTTGTAGCTTGTGGTTTCGTATAACCTTTGCAAAGCCCAATGCCTCTTCTACTCGGACCAACGAATCATCAGATCCGTGAACTGTCAACATCCTGTGTAAAAACAATACTTGATATGTCTTGAAACAACAACAAATGATTCTGGTTGTGTTTGACTTTCAAGGGTCAAATAAGTTGTTTCTTAACTTGTGATTTGAGATGCCTAAGTTGTCAAAATGTATAAGATTTACAGCTACACTCAATTAGATAAATGATGCATTACATATTAAACTAAAATTGACGACGTACATATATTACACTATATACATTAGGTCCCCCGGCTTGGATGTTGCTAGTCAAGCCCACTAGTCAAATAAGGGCACAATGGCTTGGATATTGCTAGTCTTAGTTGTTATTTAAGAATTGAAATATTGTTTAGCATCTAATACATCTAGAGAATATCGTTACTGACTTATTGTAATCATTATTTAATCCAAACTTTAACTAAATTATTCCAAATGGCAAAAATGTCAACACCCTTGCTGTTTTCATTTTACATCAGATAAACCTAGGCACTTTTTTATATTTATGCGCTGACCATCTTACATTACAAATATAGCACATATCAAACATCTTATTTCTCTCTGGTAATGATGGGTTCTGAGGCTTCGCCTTCGTCAAGGCAGTATGGGCTTACGAGACCTTTGTCTCTACAAGGTCCGTCTGAGGCTGATATAATAAGTACTCAAGAACTGAATAAGGTAACATTTTATCATACTTCATTAGTGACGTTACTTGTCTTTGAGATCAATATCACCTTTAACTATATATCGAAGCGTACGTTTGTTTATGTTCTTACAGTTGTTGGTAGATGCTGGACTGTATAAAGTATAGAAGAATCCATTAAGCGGGAGGATGTTCTTGCTCAAATCAAACAGGTACGTCATACGTTGAAGCTAATATTTTCTTGTCCTATGTTTCTGTTTATGTTTATGTTTTGAGTGATCGTCGTTTTGCAAAATGCTTTTCTTAGATTGTAGTTGATTGGGTGAAGCAACTTACTCGTCAACGAGGGTACACAGATCAATGGTCGAAGATGCTAATGCTGTCATATTTACTTTTGGTTCATATCGGCTTGGGGTTAGCGAGTGTTTTATCTATATTAATTATATGTAAAAAAGATGATAAATTGGATAACCGGGTTAATCAAACTTTGGTCGTAGGTTCATGCTCCGGGGACAGGAATTGACATCTTGTGTGTGGGGCCGTCTTATGTAAATCGCGATGTATGTTAATATGTTATAACTTCGTCAAAGATTTGACTTTAGAAATGTTAGGATGCATACAAAAGACTCACGCTACTTAAATTATCAGGAGGATTTCTTCTTTGTTTTGCACGGCATCTTGAAAGAGATGGATGGAGTTACTGAAGTTCAATCGATACCTGATGCTCATATTCCAGTAATGAAATTTAAGTTTGATGGGATATCGATTGACCTTCTTTATGCCAGCGTTTCTCGTTTGGTTGTCCCGGATGTAATTTTTCGTGATATTCCCCCCGCGTCTTCCACTGTTCCTCGAACTCCTACTGTACCTAAACTTCACTATTGCAACTAATTTTTGAGCAGGACATAGACATATCTGACATTTCTGTCTTGTATAATGTTGACGAGCCTACACTTCGGAGTCTAAATTCTTGCAGGGTTGCTGATCAGATTCTTAAACATGTTCCAAATATTGAGGTGGTCAATTTCTTAACAGTCAATTTTCATTTAATGAAGTTTGCACTTATATCGATTTTTTGACTTGTATCTCTACTTTACCTATTGTTTCCAGCATTTTCGTACAACACTTCGTTGCTTAAACTTTTGGGCTAAAAAGCGTGGTATTTATTCGAGTGTAAGGGTTCACTTGGTTTATGCCTCTTCGGCTCTTCTCGACATTTGTCTATTTTTTGTTTAGTTGTTGAGTTGAGTGTCACATCTTCACCCGCATAAACCATCTACTGTAGGTGACAGGATATCTTGGTGGTGTAAGCTGGGCTCTTTTGGTGGCGCGGATCCAAATGCTATTCCAAATATGCTACTCTCAAAATTTTCAGGGTGTATACACAGTGGCGTTGGCCTAATCCAGTAATGCTTTGCGAGATACAAGAGGAAGAGCTCGGGTTTGCTGTATGGGACCCTCGCAAGAACCCGAAGGACAGGAGTCACCTTATGCCGATTATAACACCTGCATACCCGTGCATGAATTCTAGCTACAATGTTTCCACTAGTACACTTCGTGTCATGCAAGAACAGTTCCTCTTTGGCAATAGAATATGCAAGGTGTGTAACTGTGTAAGATGTGGTAGTTTCTTCCTTATTGTTCTTTCAGGGGTTGACCTTGACTTTGAAATTTGACTTTTTTTGTTTCAGGAGATAGAACTTCACAAAGCTCATTGGCCTGCATTGTTTGAACCATATATGTTCTTCGAGAGCTACAAAAACTATCTGCAGGTGGATCTTGTTGCAAAAGATAGTGATGATCTTCGTGAGTGGAAAGGTTGGGTAGAATCTCGTCTACGCCAGCTGACTTTGATGGTAATCTTTTTATAAGGGATACATTTTTTACACATTTAGAAAGTATCTTACACTTTGTTGCAAAAAATGGAAGTACATTCCTCTGAATAATTATTTTGCTAAACGCTGCCTTGAATCTACTGAATGGTTGATGTTGATGTCTGATCACCTGTTTCCTTATTACTTTTTACAGATTGAGCGAGATACGTTTGGGAAGCTGCAGTGCCACCCTTATCCTAACGCGTTTTCTGATCCTTCAAAGCATTGTTCACATAATGCCTACTTCATGGGATTGCAAAGAAAACAAGGTGAAGTAATGCAAGAAGGTCAACAGTTTGATATCCGTGGGACGGTTGATGAGTTTAGGCATTTAGTGAACATGTTCATGTGCGAAGGAAGCATATCCCTGTGTATGCGTTCCCAGATGGTCATAAACGTACCCAATTAACATCTCAGGACAAACTTAAATTTGCAAAGGACATGGGTGATGACGTGATGTAATGGAGCGTACAGGATCATCTACTACATATGTGATAAGCTATTACCAAAACAACTTATATTGCTTCTACACTTGGACTTGATGTAATGGAGCGTACAGGATCATCTATACTACATATCTATACTATCTATAATGGAAAAATGATAAAAGTGAAATGTTGAGTTTTCAACAATAGTCAAATGAGAGACAAAAGTGAAATGTAATTAATACTCTTATTAAAACACCCCATTACTTAAAAGTACAATGATTTATTCACATTGTACAACTAATTAAAATACAAAAACCGGGTTGACCCGGGACGCTTCAAACCCGCGCGGGTTGACCCGGTTTAATTTGACCCATTTCCGACCCAACCTAGCAAGTTGACCCGGTTTAAATCGACCCATTTTTCGACCGAAACGGTTCAACCGGTTGAACCACCCGGGTCGAACCGGGTTTCAAAACATTATCCATTACTTAAAAGTACAATGATTTATTTACATTGTACAACCAAATAAAAACATATCTATCAAATTAAATACGACCAATTAAAATACAAACAGGGTTGACCCGGGACGCTTCAAACCCGGTGGGTTGACCCAGTTTAATTTGACCAGTTTTCGACCCAACCTAGCAAGTTGACCCGGTTTAAATCAACTCATTTTCCGACCAGAACGGTTCAACCGGTTGAACAACCCGGGTCCAGTGTTGTAAAAAGCGGCCTAGGCGCTAGTCGGCCACCCACCGCCGCGATTTGCAGCAAATCGGCCAAGTTAGGCGTTTTGGTCCGCCTAGGCGGGCCAAATCGGCCTAGGCGGCTGGTCGGTCAACGCCGATTAAACTTCAGATTTTGGGTTTTTTTCTTCATATCCACGCTTTTTTTTCACGCAACTTCCAATTAACACAGATTGTAACACATTTTTGGGCTTTTGATTTTGTTGATTTTGTTTTAATTTAAGCTTGGTTGTTTTCTTGAAATGGAGCAGAGAAAAGAGGGAGAAGGGAGACAAGAGAGGAAGAGAGATGAGAGGGGCGGAGTATTAAATTATTAGTAGTGTAACCCTAATATATTATTAGTGGGTTTTTTATGCCCATAGGCCCAATAAAATTTTGAAGTAGACTTTAAGCCCAAAACTTAATAAAAATCACACATAATGTAAATTTTACAACATATATAAAAGATATATAATTAAAAATAATGAAAACATTAATAAAATTACTAAAAATATATATAAATTATGCATATTTTATACCAAATATATATAATTTTAATTTTTTTATATTAAAAATTCCAATCCGCCTAGGCGGCGCCTAGGCGAATTCCGCCTCGAAGGTGGTCGACCGCCCCGCCTACGCCTAGCGAGTTTTGCAACATTGCCCGGGTCGAACCGGGTTTAAAAACATTATGTTTAATTTCCAAATCTTCAAACTTTTATTATTTTCCGTTTATAACCTATAAACTTTTTTTTATCAATAAACTATCTATCGCTATAAAATCCCGTTGCTATGCACGGGTACTCGTCTAGTAAAGGAAAAAGAGTCAAAGTGGAAAAGTGAAAAGTCAATATTGTTGAAATGTTGAAATGTTGAAATGTTGAAATCTTATTAAAGGAAATTATGAATGTAATTAATATTATTATTAAAACACCCCATTACTTAAAAGTACAATGATTTATTCACATTGTACAATCAAATTAAATACAACCAATTAAAACACAAACCGGGTTGACCCGGGACGCTTCAAACCCGACGGGTTGAGCCGGTTTAATTTGACCCATTTTCGACCCAACCTAGAAAGTTGACCCGATTTAAATCGACCTATTTTTCAACCGGAACGGTTCAACCGGTTGAACCACCCGGGTCGAACCGGGTTTCAAAACATTATCCATTACTTAAAAGTACAATAATTTATTCACATTGTACAGCCAATTAAAAACATATCTATCAAATTAAATACAATCAATTAAAACAAAAACCGGGTTGACCCGGGACACTTCAAACCCGGACGGGTTGAACCAGTTTAATTTGAACCGTTTTCGACCCAACCTAGCAAGTTGACCTGGTTTAAATCGATCCATTTTTTGCCTGGAACGGTTCAACGGGTTGAACCACCCGGGTTGAACCAGGTTTCAAAACATTATGTTAAATTTCCAAATCTTCAAACTTTTATTGTTTTTCGTTTATAACCTATAAACTTTTTTTATCAATAAACTATGTGTCGCTATAAAATCCCGTTGCTATGCACGGGTACTCGTCTAGTATATTCAAAAGTGTTTAACTATTTAGTAAATTATGTTATAAAGTCTATTTGAATTTATTTATTTATTTATTATTTTTTTTGGCTTTAACGGTAACCAAACAGAATTCAAAATTGATGTTTGTATTGATTTTATGCGTATCAAAATTGAATTGGTTTGTTTCGTTTTGGTTTTGCTATTCAAACCCATAAACTCAAAATGTACAACCTAAAATCCCGAGAACCGAACCGATGAACACATTTATTGATGTTACTGGAAACTTAAAAACGTTTGGTGCAAAAAGACTTACTTTAGTGATAGTCGACTATGATTCGATCGTCAAGTGTATTTGTTGTATATAAGTTTCAACGAATGATATATTTTACAAGGGCGGTGTGCTATTTTATGCTATACTTTTTGGGCCATTGAGCGGGCCTTGTGAAGAATATTGGGCCTAATAATGATTATTTTTATATAATTTGGCTAAACAATCAGGTGGACTCAAGTTGTGGGCTACCTGTTAATAAAGAAGAACATAGGAGTTGTAACCAGAATTTGTAAGAGGGGTGGGCCGGTGGCAGCATGGTTATCAAAATTTCCTAACTATATAAGTTTCATAATTCGTTCTCTTCCTCTAGGGAAATAGCGGAGGTGTCAATTTAGTCGTGTTCGATTGACTTATACGGGTTTGTAGGTTGTCAGGTTGTTATAACCTTTACCCAAACACGATCCATTTATTAATCGCGTCAAGAAATTCAACCCTAACCCAGACCTGAAATCCTGCATAACAGTGTAACCCGTTTGTGACACGTTTAACCTGTTTAAGAATGTTGGTGGTTTCTCAATTTCAGTGATATCCGAGTTATAATCCTGATTTAATGTCATATTAAGTACATAACGAAATACATTTAATAAAAATCCAAGGTAAATCCAAGTTAAATGATGTATTCTTTAGACACAAGTTCACGGGTTGACCTTTTTAATACTTACTCAACTTAAACACGACCCGATTATTGAACTGGTTGGATGAGTTGATCTATTTTTGATTCAACCTTGTTTATCCTTGACACAAACATGTCTGTCTAACTTCATGTCAGGGTCGTGTAAATTATCACGTCTTGTCAAAAATTGACACCCGCATGAAATAGTCATGTGAAAAAACAAAGTTCGTTGCAAGTATGAATTTTTTTTGTGTTTGTTAAGCAAAAAATATTTGTCGGAAAACATATAAATTTTACTGAACAAATTAGAGGTGGCAATAAAAAGTTCTTTCATCTAGGTTTAAATGTAGTCTAAGTGATTTTTAGGGTGCGTTTGGTATGATCACGGGTTTAGAATAGGATATGGATTTGGTATATAATGAAAAAAAAAAAAAATGAGAGAGAAAAATGGTGGAGACAAAAATAAGATATTAATTATATATGAAATATTATTTTTTTTAATTATTTGAAATTAATATTTAAATGATTGTATTATTCAAAAAGATGAGAGAGAGAGAGAGAGAGAGAGAGAGAGAAGAAAAGTGGCCTACATAAAAGAGAAAGAAAATATGATACCACCCAATATTGAGAGGTATCACTTTTAAGGGTTTGAAACCTTTCCTCTCTTCTTAAATCACATACCAAACAACTTATTTATCTTTCACACCATTCCCTAATTACCAAATACCCTATACCAAACGGGCCCTAACTTTTAACCTCATTTGTTTTGAAAGAAAGAATGTCAGCGTATACCATATTAACAGTTGTTACTAAGTTCCACATCAACATTTACTCCTTGTGTCACAAAATAAATGTTTACTTTCATATTACATAATGTTTTAAAAATTCTCAATAACTACACTATTTTCCAACCAAATATCATCTTTACCTACTAAAATCACTTTTGATTGGTTGAAATAAAAATGAACATTTAGGCTGAAGTCGCTACAATAAAACGCATTTTCACCTTACATATCAGCGTCACATAAACTTTCTCTCTCATCTCACTACCCGTCACTCCCACTCACTTATTTTTTGACATAGTCACATTGACTTTACTTTTTATTAAAATACCTACTTTATACAAACATCCTAATAAATACCCCATACACATTCATAAACCAAATAAAAAACAATAAAACANTTTTTTTTGTGTTTGTTAAGCAAAAAATATTTGTCGGAAAACATATAAATTTTACTGAACAAATTAGAGGTGGCAATAAAAAGTTCTTTCATCTAGGTTTAAATGTAGTCTAAGTGATTTTTAGGGTGCGTTTGGTATGATCACGGGTTTAGAATAGGATATGGATTTGGTATATAATGAAAAAAAAAAAAAATGAGAGAGAAAAATGGTGGAGACAAAAATAAGATATTAATTATATATGAAATATTATTTTTTTTAATTATTTGAAATTAATATTTAAATGATTGTATTATTCAAAAAGATGAGAGAGAGAGAGAGAGAGAGAGAGAGAGAAGAAAAGTGGCCTACATAAAAGAGAAAGAAAATATGATACCACCCAATATTGAGAGGTATCACTTTTAAGGGTTTGAAACCTTTCCTCTCTTCTTAAATCACATACCAAACAACTTATTTATCTTTCACACCATTCCCTAATTACCAAATACCCTATACCAAACGGGCCCTAACTTTTAACCTCATTTGTTTTGAAAGAAAGAATGTCAGCGTATACCATATTAACAGTTGTTACTAAGTTCCACATCAACATTTACTCCTTGTGTCACAAAATAAATGTTTACTTTCATATTACATAATGTTTTAAAAATTCTCAATAACTACACTATTTTCCAACCAAATATCATCTTTACCTACTAAAATCACTTTTGATTGGTTGAAATAAAAATGAACATTTAGGCTGAAGTCGCTACAATAAAACGCATTTTCACCTTACATATCAGCGTCACATAAACTTTCTCTCTCATCTCACTACCCGTCACTCCCACTCACTTATTTTTTGACATAGTCACATTGACTTTACTTTTTATTAAAATACCTACTTTATACAAACATCCTAATAAATACCCCATACACATTCATAAACCAAATAAAAAACAATAAAACAAAACAAATGACCCCACTTCACACCAAGTATAACTCGGTGAATTGATCACCTAATTGTTGCATTTTTGATGTGGGTCACGAGTGACTTTGTAGGGTGGGCAAGTCACTTAGTGACTTTGCCCGTCATCAAGTTGGTTTTCACACCTTTGCCGCTAGTCTTAGGGTCCTTTTGGTTTGTAAGTAGGTTTTGATTTAGATTTGGATTTAGTATTGAAGTTGGATTTAAGATGGGTTTAGGAGAGAGAAATTATATATATTTAAATATATTTTATAATAAATTTTAAATATAAAATTTTATTTAAATAATAAAATAATAAAAAATATGAATTAATATAGAGATGGTCCCACATATAATAGAGAGGAGAAAAAAAAGGCCCACAAAATAACCAAAACCAACCAATACCCACCAAATTTGTATACTATCACATTTTCATTTCATCTATCATTTCTACTATCAAAAGATAGGGGCCGTTTGGTTCGTTGATAGGAATCACAATCAGTATGAGTTTGATAGTAGCGGTCGGCCCTCAAGAATGATAGACTCATACCTTAGTCCCCTGCCTCATTTAATGTATGGCAAATATAAAGATATGACCATACCGATTATCATGAAACAAACAACATAAATCATTCCCATAGTTATTCCTTTATTCCCATAGGTTCAAACCAAACGCACCGTAAATTAAACTAAACAAGTTCTTTATACGTAGAGCCCACCAAAACCCATTCAAAAGCATGAAACAAACACACCCTTATTTTTTGACATCTCAATCACAAATAAAAAAGTGTCATTTATTTTGGGACTTTAAAAGTGGATAAGGATCCTCTCATGTTCAAAAAAACATGAGAGGTAACGTTGTGTTTAATATGATTGTACATTGTCATTATTGTAGCATTTATTTCAATTTAATTCAAAAGTGCAATCATGTCAAACACAACATACCTCTCATGTTTTTTTTGAACATGAGAGGATCCTTATCCTTTAAAAGTTTGCAAATAGATACTTCCTCTTTTATGTAGTGTAAAATATTTTAAAATGACCAAATCAATAATATACTAGAAAGCACTAATGTTCATTTCATCATCGATCAGAAGTCTCATTACTGAACTACAAGACACATGAGTTCTTCATCCCTTTCTTTTTTTATTACTTTTTCATATGTTTCCTACCAAAGTTTCCATCTTCTTCTTTTTACCATTCTCATGGTTTCCCTACGTATTGTCACCACCCCCACAGATATGTAGCACCGAGCCAAAATAGAAGAAGCACAATAAAAAAACGATATGGATGATTATCAGTCCTTAAGATGCCTGATGAGTTTGACAAATGAAGAGGCCTTGTCGAATTTTGACACTTTGTTCATAGTATCCATTGACTTCTTCAGGTACGTGACTTTGTTACGCCAACTAAAAACCATTTCTTCCAATGAATTTCCATTCTCCAGCAAGAAACGAGCTATTTCCAATTTCTGTTTTTCTCCATTAAATTCAAGAAACTCGACTCTTTTAAGACAGCGAGTCAATATTTCTCTGGTTTCTGCCTCATCTAAATCCCAGTATCCCTTGGTCATTGAGATTTCCTAGATCATAAAAAGCGCTGATGCATAAGTAGTTGTTCAAAATGAAGTTCGAAATCCATACAAAAGTTTGGATGTCATAATATGTTATTAATTGGCCCAAATCTAGTTTGAGGCTATTTACAAATATACGTCCCTTGTGTTTATACAGTATTTTCTCCCATTTCTTTTTATATATGGTTTAAGTTTAATGTTTTAACACACATATGTCTAAAGTCAAGTTTTTAGTATACGATACAACAATGAATATGTTAAAAAGATGCTTGTACAGGTTTATAAGAAAAAAAATATATAGTGTTGGAGATGAAAAGAACTTACCTCTTGAATGGTTAAATTAAGAGACTGGAGATTTGGAGAACATTTGAGGATGCAGATGAGTACATTCAGGGCAAAGTCATCAATAGTTGTTGTTAGCTCCAATGTCTTTAGATTTGGAAGAGATGCGGGGAAAACTGTATGACGTTCTCTATGAGAGCACTGTTATAATACGACAGGAAAAAATTAATTTATAGATTAAATGTTCAAGGTAAAATTAGTAGTCATTAATTACTGGGATATGTTTAGGTTTGCCAGCTCTTATGTGATTTTTCTTAGTAAACAAGTTAACTCAAACAGTTTATAATCAATACAATTAACTTCACTAACAATATCATTATATCAAACTCTTTTAAGTTTGCTTATCGATCTAACTATTTTATGAAAGCGAAATAAACATATAATTAATAGTCTTAAAAAAGTAAGCGATTTTTGGTCAAGTCTTTTGTATGTAACAAAACCCTTTCAAAGTTTATGCTAAATGTTGTTGATAAATAATATGTGAAAAGAATAAGCATGTACCTGAACGAAGTAATGGTTAATGGATAAAGATTCCATATGAGAAACTTTAGGAAACAATTCACTTACGAGACGGCCTCTATTAACTTCAGCCACCAGAGGTTCAGGATAAATCACCGCTTTCTTCAAGGAGTCCAAGTTATTGAAATCATAATAATTAAATGTTCCACTTGCATACTCCAAACGAATGAGTTTTGGGCAAGAAATCACAAGGTGGCGACGAATGCTCACACGATGAAACTTCTTTTTTACTAATGTACCATCATCACAAAGCTCTTCGTAATACA
This sequence comes from Artemisia annua, assembly GCA_014162995.1. Lineage (NCBI taxonomy): Eukaryota > Viridiplantae > Streptophyta > Magnoliopsida > Asterales > Asteraceae > Artemisia > Artemisia annua. The sequence continues at coordinate 145,403 of LBNU01017534.1, forward strand.
TCAGATTGTGGGTAACAATTGTGAGAGTCTTGAGTGTCAGACTTGAGATAGAGAGAACCATAAAGGTTTTTATGACACAGTTTATTAATCTTAAATCCTCAAGCATTGGACACCTTTCCAGAAACTCGAAACCTTGTGGTTTAGTGGGGAGCTCCACGTTGTTTAACTCAAGGACCTTAAGTCTGGGAAACAGTGTTATATAATTTAACATACTAGCAAAACGTAGACGACGTCTGTACAATTTCAGACTTAGTACCTCCAAGAAATCGCAAGTTACTAAACAATGGGGCAACTCGATGTTCTTACCAGGCCTAGGGCTAAATGACAAGTGAATTTTTTTAGGTTTTTGCAATAAAGCCGCGTAAATCCACCCTTCTATAGTTGACATATCAAAGTAGTTCAAGCAGCATAAACGAAAACTATCCAAACCTAGGGTTCTGTTTGATAAAACCGAATGCACAAACTCATCAAATTCTCTTTTGTTACAATAATATGTCATATGTCTTATTAGTCCTCGAGAACAGTTTATGTCAATAGATGGAAGAGCAGTCCACAAATACCTCCATCTAGTCGATAGAATACTAGTTCGAACCGCCTCTTCTGTGGATTCAAGACTTGAAAGAATCAAATGTAGAATAGAATCAGGCAAGTTACTGATTCGATCCACCCGTTTTGATCGCTTGGATTTCTTCATGGGAGCTAATTATATTAGATTCACTTTCGTGAAATTAACCAAAAAGAAGTTCAAATAATACAGTTTGCAACAAGACGGCGCGATATACATTACTAGTTGAGAATCTTTTAATTTCTCTGAGCCTAAACCTTACAAACCATGTGTAGGGCCCAACCTGGTGTTCCTCGGTTGTTTTAGGGCCCGTTTGGTTTGTAGGTGGGATTGGATCAGGATTCAGATTTAAAAAGTTACTGTAAATAATTAAACTAAAAAGTATTATTTTATAATAAAAGTAAAAAAGAGAGAAAGACACATGATCAAATTGGGCCCACAATTTCAGCCATTCCTTCCCAATCCTAAATGCACAATTTCAATTCATAAATCCTAAATGCAACACCCAAATTTTCAACCAAACATTTTTTAAGTGTCACATCGTTTCAAAAACCATTCCAAATACGCATAACAAACAGCACCTTAGTACCTTATGCCAAAAAGGTGAAACCAGGATTAAAAAAAATTAAAATAATTAATAAGTTCTAGTTATGTCAAAATAATTACGATTCAGGGTCCAATGTCATATTACATTTTATAGTATCCTACACAGGGCCGGACCGAGGGGGTTCTTGGGGTGCACGGGAACCCCATGAATTTTTCTTGGGTAGTATAATATTATGTCAAGTATACCTTTTTTTTTTTTTTTAAATGAACATGATCTTTAATTTTTTGGTTACGATTTTTGGTACTTTTTATAAAATGAACCTAGTCCGCCACTGATGCTACACCTATATTAACAAAAGATTTTATAAAGCAAACAGCTACCGACAACTCCTACTCATACCGGTGTATTTGACAACTCCTACTTTAAATGTTGTGGTTTAGTTTATGTTATTGACAAGCGGGAAGAAGGTAAATAAGTGTTATTTTGAAATATAAGAAGTAGGTGTGTGGCTAATTAAGTATTATTAGCATTATTGTAATTATTGTTATTAAATTTGTGAACATCATAATTGCTACTTTTCATGAGACCCTTTTATAAAGTTTTGAACTTTATTCGATTTTGTCTATGATTCTTTGCTTGTTTGACTGGCTTATGTGTTTGTGCAAATCATTTATGTTTGTGCATGTTGCAAACACTATCATTAGTGTTGTGTTTAGATAGTGTTTAGATTGCTTATTTAAGTGGTTAGTTTTGACTCTTTGGATAAAAGTGTTTTAACTGTTTATTTTAGATTTGATAAGCACTAAAAATAAGCATATTCATAGTTTCATACCCCTGAAAACAAAGGTTTGTGTCTCATTTTCCAACTTTTTTTTTATTTTGTTATTTTGTGCATCATTATTTTGTCATGTAATGCAGTTTATCACGAGGTAATGTCAGAGAAACAAGAATAAAAATTCAAAAAATAACCACACATTATCTCTCAAAAGTGTATTATTTTAAGGTTTGATTGATGCCCTTTTTATTGTAACATTTTATATATCTCTGCATTTCCAACTAGTAAAAGATTCTAAATGTCCTTCCAACAGTGGTACTAGATAATAAACACTTGGCTTGTGTCTTTCACTATTACAGGCAATAAAAATCTATCTAAATTTGAGTTCAAGAGATGGGCAAAGCTACAAGATGGTTTAAAGGTTTGTTGGGTATGAAAGATAAAGAAAATGTTAACAATTTGAATTCCAATGGTGACCGAAAAGATAAGAAAAGATGGAGCTTTGCTAAACCATTGAAGGAAACTCAGCTACCCGTGGCGCGAGCTAGTGATGCTGATTGGTTGAAATCTTATATGTCTGACACTGAAAAGGAACAAAACAAGCATGCCATTGCTGTTGCTGCTGCCACAGCCGCAGCAGCAGATGCGGCCGTGGCAGCAGCACAGGCTGCGGTGGCTGTTGTGAGACTCACAAACCACCGCAGAAAGCCGCTTTATGATGGAGGCAGAGACTACTATGCTGCTGTCAAGATTCAGACTGTCTTTAGAGCCCATTTGGTAATCATTTATCCCTTTCTTGATACATTACAAGTTACTGTCCTTTTTTCGATTAGGAACTATAACTGTGTTGTGTTTGTCATTGTATTGTAGGCTAGAAAGGCGCTAAGAGCCTTAAAAGGACTAGTGAAATTACAAGCACTTGTGAGAGGGTTTCTGGTGAGAAAAAGAGCAGCAGCCACTCTACATAGTATGCAAGCTCTCATTAGAGCTCAGGCCGCTATTAGATCCGAACGGGCTCGTCGTTCATTCACTAAAGACCACGAAATTCGCCAAAGGAAATCCATCGTAAGATCTCATTATGGTTACATTTTATATGAATGTATTTGTTACATATTTGGTTATAGTTTTTACATTGTGTTATATTATCAGGGGAATGAATATCATAGCAAGAGACACTCAGCTTATGAACCCAATAATGGTTATGACGAGAGTCCAAAGATAGTGGAAATCGACACCTATAGTAGGCCACACACGAGATCCAGACGGATTAACACCGTTTCATCCGAGTCGGGAGAGGAATCACATTACCAATACAACTACATGCCATCTCCCCTTCGTTGCCAAAACCCCGCGTGTATCACAATTCCAGAATTCAATAATCATCAAGATTTCGAGTGGGGATATGTAGCTGATGAATACAAGTACTCAAACACCGCTCAAAGCACGCCGCGCTTCTTTAACTCCCACCGGTCAAATGGCCCAGCCACACCTGCCAAGAGTGTATGTGGAGATAGTTTTTTCAGGCCATACTCAAACCACCCAAGTTACATGGCTAGCACGCAGTCATCTAAGGCGAAACTGAGGTCACATAGTGCCCCTAAGCAAAGGCCGGATCCCGGGCCTAAGAAAAGACTGTCCCTTAATGATATAGTGGCGTCGAGATACAGTTTAAGTGGTTTGAAGATGCAAAAGGCTTGCTCACAAGTTCAAGAAGATTATGATTTGTAAGAGCGGTTAGCTACTTAGATTATCAGCGCGTTGTTTTTATAAAAAAGAACTAGGGGTCACTGCATAGATATAAACAAGAAATCCTTTTTCTTGAGTTTGATCATGTTAGTTCATTTCACAAAGTAGTCTCTTTAATAGTATCGAAATCGAATATGGTCGTTTTCTGTAAAGTATATTCAAGTGTTTGAGATATGAATGTATTAAGCTTTCTTGAATCAATGTGATTTTCTTTCTGGATTGAAACTATTATATATACAAAATAAAGATTGCCGCTTTTTATCTTAATCAACGTTATTTTCATTCTGAATTGAGACAATGAAATATACAATAGCGTTGTTACAAATACGATCGTCGTGATGATGACTTACTTTGACAACTAATAAAATTGTAGATTTTTGTTTAAGACTCTACGATCAATACAAAAACAACAATACAAAGTCAAGCCTCAGCTGAGTATCGGGGAGTTAGAATATAAATAATTATATACATCTTTTAGCAATGATTATGGTTAATAAGATGATGTTAAATTTGGGATTCTTTTGAAGTTCCCAATTTAAACTTATTGTTCCCTCCTTGCCATTATAGGCATGGTAAGATTTGCCCCAAACAACACCATCATGTAGGACACTAGTTTAGGCAAATGTCTTCTTAAGAACACCATCATTGTGGCTTTTGCTTGCATCATATATTAGTGCATACTTTTGGGCAGTGTGTACCAAATAAGTTATAGCAAGTGGGCTTTGCTTCAATCCGAATCAAAATAGTTTCTGTTACTTCCATAATTTATATATGCCATACTCCATCAATGGTATAAAAAATGAAAAAGGATGAGCACATAACAACTTAGATATCTACATTTTCTCATATTGGTCGAGAAACAAGTTTACCTTGAACATTTTAAGGTTGATTAAGACGTTAGACTAGTCTGCTTGCGGATAACCTAAAACCTTTGGACTATTGGTACGTAAGTTGCCCACCAACCTAGATGTTGTGGATTCAGGTCTTGTTATTGACACTTATAAAAGCATATAGTTCAAACATATCCGTACGTCCCTTTTTTGATATTCATCGTAAAAGTTAATTACGAGCACCTCGTACGAGGATACAAGATCAATCATGATTGGTTAAAGATATGTATCTTCGACATCGATCGAGACAAATGTTGAAAAACAATGCTACTCCTCCTACGTCTACATGACCTAATACATCGAATTGAAAAGAAAAAAAAGTACGAATACTCCACTTGTTAACGCAATTCAAGGATTAAAATTGCATAAAATTAAGGTATTAATCAATGCAAATCGAGGAGATGGCTATTATTTTGAAGTTGGTGAGTAGTATTTAATATGCTAATAAACTTTGAATTTTGAAATGTTTGTGGGGTTCATCAACGAGAGAATTTGAAACTAACGGCTATATTATTTAGTAGTTTAACATTATTAGGATTCAAAAATAAAGTAGAATAATGTTTTTGTATGTATTAGTCAATTGCAGCATTAATTAACACTTACTTCTTTAGTCATGCTACATCATCATATTATGCTCCTATTAATATTGTATTATTAATGGAATAATGGGTATTTAAAACCTTCAAGTGTTCGTTATAGATTTTTTTTTCTTTTTTTGCTAAAGATATATATGTACTATTAATTAATTAATTGATCGAAGATCCGTAAGAAAATGTAAATTATTTAAGGGTACTGGCATCATTTCTTTTTTTCCCTCGGCATCGATCGGCAAGAGTCGGCATCACAAAACCACTTGATCGGCGTGATAGTTTCGGTAATGGATTCGGTGATGTATACCGAATCGGTATAGAGTGGAACAATAAATTTTTTGAACGTTGGCCATAAATGTTTTTAATTATGAGTTAAAAAAAAGATTATGCATGATTAGAGCATCCACTATGGTGTTTCAAGAATAGGTCTAAAACTTTATGAAGAGGTCCAAGATTTTGTGTACCATAGTGAGTAACCATTTCATGTCTAGGTGGCATGAAAAGGTCTAAGATTTTGGAGAGGTCCAAGAAGTGTATTTTATTTAATAGCATTAATTTATGTTTGAAGAATTTATAAACCTTAAAAGCTTTATCTATAGTGGGAATAATTTCACAATATGAAAAGTTTTAAAAATTAATGACAATGTAGGAGGTGGCAATTTTATAAACCTTTTAAAAGGTCCACCATAGTGGATGCCCTTAGGCATGACATTGCCACTAAAAATAAGTAATTAGGCATGAAACTAGTTGGAATGAATCTATTGGCTAATTACAATTTATTTTTAGGCATGGTTAGGCAACATTGCCACCACCCTAACAACTAGACGGTTACACTTCACAAAATTTGAATTGGACATAAAAAACAATTAAAGGAGACAATGTTGGATATAGACGGATGAAGTTTTCATTGTTCATGTTATTCAAAAGTACGAGTCTTTGACTCAGATGCATTTGATATCAGCGAGGTATCGTCATGACTATTTTCGACCTTTTCGGTGAATCGGTGATCACCTCAAAGATACGCACTTTTGGGATTTGAACATGAGACGTGTTGGCAAAATATCAAATTGCTTGACCATTAGGCCACTTCGGTTTGGGTTAACAGTGGACATAAATATCTTTAATTCTATTGGTCAGAATCTTTAGTTGAAACATATTTTCGGGTCAAGTGTTAGAACCATAATACTGTTTTATCTAACTTAATCCTAATCTAGGAAAGTGAAGAGTGGCTTTTTTTGTTTACGGATCTTCGTTTATGTAGGAAAGTGAAGAATGTGTTACAGGGTATCTTTTACGTGATGTGATGGAAGATTTGGAGCTTTCGAAATCAACTGTTATTTGGTTTTAGTATTCCTAGAAGGACGATAGTTTTTGATGATATTGTGTCGCAATCTTATGATTGGTGTTCTAATCGTTGTAAATCCAAGTTCAATTGGATATCTTGGATGAAAGACACAAATCTTGCTATTTTGTAATCTTTTTTCTAGCTTCTTGCTAGTGTTTATTCAATTTTGCGGTTCAAAGAAGAAGAAGAAGAAGAAGAAGAAAAAAAAAAAATCCTAATCTAGTAACATGCCAATAATCACAAACGCGTAAGAAATTTACTTTGTAAAACACTAAATTTACTTTGATGTACATTAAGCACGCAAACCACAATTGACGAAGTAAAAACTAAGTAAATTTATATTCAGTTGACAATAAAAACTCCAAAAATAATACATTCATACAACGTTTACATAAATACATAATTTTTTTTTTTACATACTTATATTTATTTGTCACCTATGCGTTTAAGATTTCTTTTGTAAAATTTTTGCGAGTGTAACATTTTTCTGGAACTTCGTTGTAATATCTTCTCCTTTACACTCCATACATTATTATTTATTTATTTATTTTTTTGGATGCAAGTTGCTAAATTTTTCGGAAAAAGAGGGATATAAAAGGTAACTCTGAAACATATTTTTCTATCACATGATCTACAGAGAGCTCTTTCAAAGTTCCTGCGATAATTATCTAACGATTGATAGATTCTATAGATAACTTGAGTTCATGCTGCGAAGCCTAAAAGTAATACAATGAGTCAGTGGGAGGTTTTTGCTTGTGTCAGTGGGTAGTTTTAACATATAAGTATATTTTTATGTATTAGAGGTCATGTGCTTGTGTGAGGTTTTAGAAATAGTTTCTTTGTTTTGGTTTGGTTTGTATTTTGTAGCTTGGGTCTCATCCTCTTTTAAGTAGCTTGTTAATTGAGGTGGGATGCCTTGTATTGTATCCTAGTTTTCTTTTTTATGGTTCATAATAAGATGTTGCCTTTCTAAAAAAAAAGTAATACAATGAGTCAATGATAGTTTTGAGTTGGGCATAACAACTCGTATATAAAAACTAGAGTAAATTGCAAAAATCATCTTTGTGGTTCGGTCAAATTGCATGTTCCGTTCTTGTTTTTCTGAAAGTGCAAGCACCGTCCTTCTGAGTAACTTGCGAGTGCAATTTTCGTCCTTGAGAAAACTAAAATGATTAAAATGTTCATCATTTCTATTTTAATAAAGTGAAAGAAGATAAGAGTATCTAGTCATTTCACTTCGGTCAGGGACGAAAATTATACTCGTAAGTTTCCCACATAAAAAGTGTCTGCACTTTCGAAAAGATATAGACGAAACATACAATTCGATTAACAGGGGCTACCTTTGCAATTTACTCTATAGAAACTACTTAAAATATGTTCAACCCATGAACAAAAACATAGCACCAAATTTTCGATTAGATATGCTACATTTTCATTTTATCACTCTGTCCCCTCAAATATCAAGCGCAAAGCTCGTGATAATGTTAATCGACATAGACACTTGTGCATGAGTTTGGACCACGTATATAATAATGTGTGATGTGCTGTTTTCATTGGTTTAACTCTGCCTAAGATTTATATATCGCGTGTACAGTAGTAATGAAGCACTAGTGACATCGAAGGACGAGGGAATGTCATTGAAAATAGTAACAAACAAGTATAATAGTTTGTAAAATTTGTAGATAAGATTAGATATGACGTAATAGCGTGTGTTAAATCCATATATACTTTGGGAGACTAACTTTCATGTGATATGTTCACTTCCAAACCACAAGGAACCAACCTTCACTTTTCATAAATAAAAAGTTCTAATGAATTCTCGAAAAACCATATATGATGAAACAAATGAGAAAACCAAAACAAGCTAAGCCAGTTTGATCAAATTCAGTTGCAAACAAATGACCTAATATTTGGTTATCTTCCATTTCCATTGGCTAGTAGAAGTTCGAAATTTATTTGTTTCTTTTTGGTTGGACTCTTTCATATTCTTTGAATTTGCTTATTCACATAGCTTATGTTTATTTTATTACGGAAAACGCTTTTGGCCATCAGTAAGATAGGTAATTTAGGCTGTAAAAAAATACCGTTAAAAAGAAATAATTTACCCGACATCATATGAAGCCTAAATGCATCTCCATTTCAACTTCAATCTTACAATTTATCAGATTTGATTTAGAATATATCATGCACTATTATTTTTCGACACAAGACAAATATGACAAGATCACTTTCGCTCCACTATTTTACACCACTATCATCGAAACATCCTAAAAAATAAGGAGACCATCGGAAACTATACAATTACGCGGATATCACACTACAGAGTAATATCTATAAAATATAATCAGCTAAGGTACCTCGATTACTAATACAAGAACCTTAACCAACTGATTTAGCTAAGTTAGTCACCTGATTTCCTTCTGGAGCTTGGGGAGGGGTTTTACCCAGGTTCGAGTCTTGCAAGTGACGAAGAACATCTGGATTTTCCTCTAATTAGTGCTAAGCCGTGAGTTCTAGAGGTTTCCCTTCGTGGGTCTCTCCTAATGGTTCGGGTCCCGGGACCTGCCCGTTTAGATTGTTTAACTCGAGGGGGGTCGGATTTCAAGTGTGATGCCGTTTCAAAAAAAAAAAAAGAAACTTGTTTAGCATAGTCAATTACTACATTTCATTAATTCACACACTTAAAAAAGATGGTTAACTAAATTCTAATTACGTGTTTATGAACTCCAAAATCCAATAAAAAAGTTGAGCCCAAACAACACACTAAGGGCTAATTCAAATAAGTTAATATCTAGGCTAAATCTTGGGCTTATAACTTATAACTATAAGCTATAACAAAAGCCTATAACTTAACAAATCTTGGGCTTATTCTCACTTTCCAACGGTCACAAAGAGCCATCCTTCAAATTTAACAAATCTTTATAAAAAGATCACATCACAAACGTAACGGTCATATTTTACTCATCATCTCAATTTCAGTATCAAATTTCCATGGATAACTTCAGCAACAATTTAACTACTCCCATTAAACCCTCATTCAAAGGTACCATCTTTTTCGATCTTTTTTCGTTCTTTCGATTTAAAGATTCTTGATTTATGGTTTTTAGATGTTTATTTTATATGGGTATTTGTTAAATTTATGTTATATGCAATCTTGTTAAAAGGGTATTTAGTTTTAGCCTAAATTTGTGTAATTTTGTTAGGGTTTTATGTAAATTTTCGCTCTTTTTTCGTTATTTCGATTAAAAGATTCTTGATTTATGATTTTTAGATGTTTATTTTATATGGGTATTTGTTAAATTTATGTTTTATGCAATCTTGTTAAATGGGTATGAAATTTTAGCCTAAATTTTATGTAATTTTGTGTTAGGGTTTTATGTAAATTTTCGATCTTTTTTCGTTATTTCGATTAAAAGATTCTTGATTTATGTTTTTTTTATGTTGATTTTAAATGGGTATTTGTTAAATTTTAGCCTAAGTTAGTGTTTTATAAAAATTTCAAGATTTTTGTTTTATGATTTCTAGAATGTAATTTTAAATGGTTATTGTTTTAATCTGTGTTTTATATAATCTTGTTAAAAGGGTATTAAAATTTAGCCTTTTTTTTTTTTTTTTTTTTTTTTTTTTTTTTTTTTTTTTTTTTTTTTTTTTTTTTTTNAAACGCGAGTGAGTGAGTGACTATTTAAATTTGTGCCAAAATCCATTTTACTACACAATATCTTTTTTCTATACACATATAGTATGTTTGTAAGGGAAGCATTTTCACCCTTGGATTAATTTAGAAGGATTGCCACCATGCCACTTTTAATGTGCAAGATGAGGGCACTAACAAAAACAAATCCAATCTCTTCCTCTATTTTGTTGTATCATATTACCTCACAGTCACTCTCACACACTATCTAAAAAACAAGTAAACACATCCCTTTTCTTCATCTTTGATTCTCACAGCCACCGGACCATCCACTTCGACTACTGGACCCACTCCGACCTCCTTAGACCTCGGATTCATCCACTTCCACCACCCATTTCGACCACCGGACCATCCACTTCTATCTTTGTTAGATCTCGGATTCATCTGTCAAGATCTATGTACTTTTTTGGTTTTTGTTGAATCTAATAATCTATGTTGTATTTTTGTTGTATATAAGTGGTATTAATTTTAGAACGAAATACATTTAATGTTTTTTTTTGTTGACTTACTTGGTTGAATTTGGTGTTTTGACATTGTTAGGAACACGTTTCACGTTATGAAAAGTGTCGGTCATTATATTTGTAATAGGTTGCTTATTAGACTTATTATGTTTACATTTTATCTTTCATGTTAAGTAAGTTTATGATGTAATGTTACATTGTGTGGAAGTCCAAGGGCCAAGTATGTAATATTGCAAGAATGATCTAGAAACCCTTGGACTCCCCTATAAATACAAAGTGTAAGCCTTGCTTAAGGTTTGTTGGTTCTCATTGTAATTCAAGTTTATCATATCAAATATATTAAGAGTTCTTCCAAACACTTGTCTCTTTCTTCTTCTTTATTCTTGTTATGCAATCTATGGTTGTTGTATGTTTCAATATGGTTGACTAACAAGTGTATCATTCGCCTAGGGATATTTGGGTTGTTTTTTTGATTAGTTTAGGCAGTTTTATCTTTGTGTAGTAGTGATTAAGTACATCGTTATTTTTGTTTCTCTTTAAGTTCATATAAGTTTTAAATTTACTTATCATTTTTTTTTTTCTTCTTGCTATCTAAACGATTCTTGCACTCATTTCTTGCCAATTAATCAAACAGTACGCTTTTTTAAAGTTTAAAGGGTTTAGGGTTAGTAGCGAGTTTGAAATTTTAGATAAAACCCCCTTTTAAGAGATTTTGTCACTTGTAGCTATTGAGAGTTATTTTCTGGGTAGCGAGTTTGGGAATTTTTCCTTGGTACGAGTTTGGGAACATTATTTGGTAGCGAGTTTGGCTTAAATACAGGCGAGTAACCTTTTATTACCCTATCGCTATAGCGAGTAAAGGTGTACACTCGTATGCGAGTTTGCTTCTCTCTGCCTTCGTAGCGAGTAAGCTTTCGTAGCGAGTTTGTGATCAAAATTCTTCATATCGAGTTTGGTTCCAAAATAATTTTACTAGCGAGTTTTGCTGTCCAAAAAATAATTTTCCATCAGCGAAGTTTGCTAATAATTTCTTAGCGAGTTTACTTTCCAAATTTTTTATAGCGAGTTTAGTTTTGAATTTAAAATTACGAGACAAGTCACTTTAGCGAGTAATCAATAGGTTCAAGGTTTTCTAGCAAGTATCATTTGGGATTATTAGCAAGTAAGAAAGTACTTTGGGCTTCGTCTCGATAACAACAACGTAATCGTCAACAACAACTTTACCATGCCTTTAAAGATCCAATTCAAAACATAATGCAACTCAAGATGTCCTCGACTCCATTCTACTTCCCTTCAAAGATCCATCTTTCCTTTTTCCTTATCTTTCTAATCTTTTTGGCCCGGGAAAATTTGAGTAGAAATTTAATTTTTATAGGAAACTAAACGTTCAATTTTTACGTGAAATCAAAGTTTGGTAATAACGGTGAAATTTTGGCCCCAAAATCGAAATTTTAGGCCAAATTCAGGAATTTTTTTCGGTAAATTTGCATCAAAATTTTCAAACTCCAAATTTTCGTAACCTTAAAATGGCATTTCTAAGTTGATTTCAATTTTGGGAGAGAAAATTCACATTCAATTTTGGAGGGGAAATTTCACGAAATCACTATCTCGACCTTGCATGTTGACATTTTGGTTTGATTCTTCGATTCCATCCCGTAACAATCAAGGGGAGAGAAATGTCATCAATAATGTCTCAACCACCTTCTTATAACACCTTGCCTCCTCACCAATGATTCTCATCAGGCAACCGTTTCTACATCAAAGTCACAGCTCCAACATTCGTGATACTCTGCTCTAACGCAACTGAGTCTAGGCTCCATATGTTGCTACTCAGGAACCCATTCATGGCAAATGTGGAAGCTCAAGAGTATGATTCAACTCCCACTCTTTGATACTGAAGGCAGAAGTCGATGCACACTTAGGCCACCATGGAAGATGAAGGTAATCACAATGTTGCTTTGCAAATTTTATTCTAATATTCTATCTGATAATGTATATGAACGCTTTAGAGCCCACACAGGCAGATGTGATTGTTAATGGCAAGCAATGCATGAACTTCACATGGATGAGCACAGCCCCAGCCAGGGTACGTTACACACATGCTACTGATGATTTCCCCCCCCTGAAGATCCATGTGAAATTATGAAAGCAAAAATGTATGGCATCTTTTATATTACTTTATTCACACGCTTAAGCTTCTCTCAAACAAAGACTTAGCTGGCAACTCCGTTCGAGAATGGATTCAAACGGGCCAATTTCCATCCTTCTTTGGAGAGTACCTTGAGCTGGATTTTCACTCATACGATGTTCTCAACATGGATCAACTTGAAATCAACTTAACAAAGAAGAGGGCTTCACGAGAAATGGATCCACGGCTTAACTTTTGTGTACTTAAGAAACAGTTTCAGCAATTCATCCGTACGAGGTTATATTCGTACGATGATCTCTCATAAAGAAGCAAGTACTTTCTTGAATACACTCCGACATGGTTTTTCAAAGTTCAAAAGACATACTGCGTCCACGACTAATGGATCTCTTGAGAAAGTTGAATTGGCTGAAAAATACTTCATGAAAGAGCAGTTTAACCAGAAGTGGGTTTGAAAATGAAAGTAAATCCGCAGACTCAGAAGGGAAAGTTAATAGGATAAAGCATCAGATGCTGTTTGGTTGACAAGGAAAGTAGTGGGACAGAATTAGGAACAGTCCGAATGAACAGCAGCAGATTAGAGAATGATGCAGACGCTGATTATACGAGATCGGACCCCCCTAGTGTCTCAGAGCCAACTTTGACAAAAGATGGTTTGAGGAAGATGTCATACCATTACGACACAGAACCAACTTTGACAAAGAGCTAATGGTTTGAGGTTACAATCTATTGTTATTCATATTAGTCTGCTAATGATAAACAACAATCTGAGCAACCCTGAATTCAGAAATGAAGGAGGAGGTTGACCAGAATGTTTCAATGTCTTGACAAATGTTTTGAGTCTGAGCCCTTGCTCGATACATCTAAATTGAGTAAAACGTCAACCAAACTCTTGAGTCCTGAAAATATTCTTCCTGCAAAAAAGACATCTGCCCAATTTCAAAAAGATTTTTCAAAACTTGAAGCACATTGCAGTCTCACTTGAACTTAAAATGCAGAGAATCTTATTCGGGCACAATGGTCAATTTTTAATAACAAAGTAAACGTGTGGATACATTAGTTTAAGGAAAATGAGCTTTTTAAAAGGTCAAATTCAACACAGGGGTTGGCACACGCTGCATTGCAAAACAAATTAGAAGACGACTGGCCAGAGTGGGATACTGAGTTTGCACAGCAAAACATCAATCTTGGGGGAAACCACCTTCCTTCAAACAATCAGAAAATCATCAGTGGTTAGACAACCAACTGCATTTAAATCTGAAAGAGGACAAATTTTCCAAAAAATCTCGGTTTGCCTCCCCAAAGTTTTGTTGAGAATATAGTCATTTGTCAAAACCAAGTCACTTCCACATTCCCGGCCTAAAAGAAAATGCATATGTTTCTGCTAAACCTAAACACCTGATTATGCCTGGCTCCATCCTAGGATTAGTTCGAAAACCGTGCTAAAAACTGAGCATTAAAGTAAAGATCTTATGAAAAAAAATAAATNTTGAAGTGATGGAAACTGATGATGTAGAGGTGAAAAAGGAAGTCAGTGATCAGCTGTTGACAGCAGATCTCAATCAAGATGGCTTTGATGAAGACATGAAAGTAGCGGAAAAAGTGACTGGTGATATAAAAACTACTGAAATGGCCAGTTCTGATCCAGCAGTCACAGTTTTAACCGGGCTTGTTGTACTACTTTTAACGTCTATCGGTGCCATTTATCATTCAAAACGGACAAAATCCACTCCTCCTGTCACAACACCAGTCCAAAAAGAAGATTTAAAGGAGGCTGAACCTTCTACAAATCCATCATCGTTGATACAACAGAAAGAGGAACAAACATTGGTAACATCTGCTGCATCTTTGGCTGAATCAAAGGAAGACGTTTCTGAAGAAATTAGCCACATCAATGCACCATCAGTTGAGTTGCTGAGCGAGTTCGTTTTTGGAGAAGAAGTCACTAGTTCTGTTAGAAGCTACATGTCACCCGAAGCTAATGCAAGCAACTCTTTGGTCCAAACAACAGTTTCTTTCAGCAGAACAAGTACATCATACACGGAAATCTCAACTGGAGACTCGCATACAGCCAGGAAACCGGTAAATTTCTAGTCTTTTCTAACCAAATAAGATCTATAATGCTTTTTGACAAGTTTTATTTATTCATTTTTAAATTTTTTAATCTTGAACAGAGGCGCAAAGCTGCGGAATCAAGCAGCATGGCTACACCATCATCAGTGAGGAGATCAAGTCGAATACAAAGCCGATCCGTCATGTCTCCATGAATCAAGCATCATCAAGACATCATTTTTCTTCAGCCTAACTAGGAAATCGAACATCGATTGATGATCTTTTAACTCTTAGATTGTAGTCTAATGGAATCAAACTTGTTTCTGTATCTAATGAATTCTATTCTTTTGATTTGCTCTTCACAATTTCTCTAGAATCAATAATTAAACTCATCTTATATTCACATTATATATTTATATACAAATTCTAGCTCAATTTGTTAATAGTTAAAAAAGAAGAAAAAAACTCATCTCTTATATTTACATCAAAAAATTTGTACAAACCATAAAAGAAACATAACAAAACTAAAATCACTCCTTCAAATCCTTCTTGATGCTACTACCAAAGTGTTTCTTTCTTGATTTTTTCTTTGAGATAATTGGTTTAGGAAGTGTGTGAGATTTGTAGCTGCTCTTCATTTTCTTGTATGGAACCTTTTCTTTCTTTGGAAGATCTTCTATGCTTGTGACTCTTGCAAGTGATGTAAATGAGTCTGATTTACCATGGTAAAACTTTGAAAGCCCTCTTCTGCAAGTAGTTTAAAACTAACATTTTAGTATATAAATCTTTAATCTAGAAAACAATAATATTATGAAAATTTAAATATAACTAAATGGAACTTACTTAATAGGCAAGTGTGACATGAGGTCTGATAAGTCATATAAAGAAGATCTACTTGAATGAGCTGAAGATGAAGAAGCATCATCTAGTGTGTCCAATGAAGATGATGAAGAAAAATAGCTTAATGATGATGATGATGATCCATTTGATAAAGTTGAAGCTTCTTCAAATGATGAACATGGTTGTTCTTTTTCATGTTGTTCATGATCATGCACATCTTGTTCTTGCATGGTATGCCACCTTTGGACATGTTCCTTAGAGTTATTACTATGGTTTCTTCCTACCATTATTGGATTGTGTTTTTTTTAATGTTGTTGTTGTTGTTGTTAATGTGTGTTTGAGAAACAAAGATCAAAGATAGGATTGGAACTAATCTTGGGGAGCATATAAATATGGTTTGTGATAAAGTGCAGACACGTGGCAGTTAGTTGTTGGTATGTTGACACAGCATAGTCTTTTACAAAAGTCTAGCCATAAAAGATATGGATGAATCAGATTAGGCAACACTAAATTAGAAAATGGCCATCTTTATCTTTTTTCTCCAAAAGGTTAAAATATCACAAGAGCTTATGTGATATTTACTCATTTGTGATAGGATATGCATTGTATGAATCTTTTTTCATCATGGATTCATTTAATCACATGATTATAAAATGGCATGTTCATTGAGCACTTAGCCAACATATTAGGGCCAAAGTGTCCTCACCTGCCTTGTCATTTATATTGGTTGGTTCACACATTTGGTCTCGAGGACAACATATTTTCAAAAAGCCTAGATCTTATCATGTAAAATGAAGACATTGGTTGTTAACTTGTTATTGCAAAATTTAAATTGTGAAACTAACAACAAGTTGATACCATTAATGAAACAATTCGATAAGTGGATAACCCATCATGATAATCAGTGACGGAACCAGAGTGGGTCTGGGGTTCTCGAGACACCCATAAAATTTTGTGACGTAACGTTAATTTTCTTAAAAAAACCTCGATTCTTTTAAAAAATATGCAATCGATCCTTAAAAATTATGTTTAATATTGTTTAGCTTATTTTAAATGCATTTGGTCATTTTATTTCTTGGTTCCGTTCCTAAATTGATAGTCCATATTGTAGCATAATGAGGAGGAGACAGACTCGTTATTTCAGACCTCGTCTTCTTACTCTCTAATCATGTTATTATACTATGTAATGACGTAAAATCAATTAAGATATAGCTATCATCATGGGGCTTGTGGTCTAGTGGTAAAGGCTTAAGTAGTTAAGCGAGCCTAAGTGAGAGTAGTACCGGTTTGGGTGACCGACCGGGAAGTCCTCACTTGGGAACCACAAGCTCTAATGATATCAGGCGAATCGGGAATANAAAAAAAAAAAAAAAAAAAAAAAAAAAGCTATCAAAAACATAATTCTCTAGTCAAAATAACAAGCTCTTTGCCTATGGTAAAAAACTTGTGTTTCAGTTTCATTATTTGGATCTATTTTCTTATCTTTTATATTATTTTTGGTATACGTGGATTGACGGAATCATAGAGTGTCTCGGGATACTGACGGATTTTTTTGCAGAGCAATTTCAATTCAAATCTTCAAAAATGAACCAGGCCTTGGAAAAATATGTTTATAGCTTTATTTAGTTATTCATAAATACACCCGATCTTTTTCAACTCTAGTTTGATCGACATAGTTTTGCTAGGAGAGCAAATGAGCATATGCTTTGCATATAAACAAGGCAAAGGATATAGAAAATAATAAAAGTATTAATTAATAGGGAATGGATTCACTAAGAAGAAAAATAAAAATAAGAAGAGTGAGAAATGTTTTCAGCCACACATTTCAAATGTAGAAGGAGAATTTCATGGGAGATGCATCTTTTTTTGTAGGTGCATCTGAAATGTGCGGCTGTGGTTATTTCTCATTCTTCTCATTTTACTTTTATTTCTCATTTGATCCTTACTCTTAATTAATAAATGATGTGAAATATATTTATGTTTGTTGGTTTGACCAAACACACAAGTACACGTTTATGAATTGGATAAGCTAGACAGCTTGTTGATTGGTATGGGGTATGCATATGGATTAGTATTATCACTATCATCCACGTTATTTTTTCATCATCCTATCCTTTTCTTATTTTATGGATTTATTGTTATCAAGAGTTGCTATTATATATTATATATATATAACAAAAAGTGGGCGCACCCCAAAACACAATTGCCATACACTGTAGCACTACAGTGACTAACGGGCGTTAGTTACTGTAGCGCTACAGTATTAATGGTCGTTAGTTATTAACTAACGGCCGTTATCTTTAACTTTTTTTTTTAAAATTCGTGCGAAATTAGTCCTTCATCTCAGAGGTCCATTGCAAAATTAGTCCTCTAATAATTTACATGATTTGTCCTTCATGTTATACATCCATTGCAATGTCAGTCCTTGACTAACGGTCGTTAGCTACTAACTAATGACCGTTATCTTTAACATTTTTTTTTAAATCCGTACGTAATTGGTCCTTCATCTCAGAGGTCCGTTGCAAAATTACTCCTCTAATAATTTACATGATTGGTCCTTCATGTTATACATCTATTGCAAAGTCAGTCCTTGGTCAATAACTTGACGTTAAGTAGCTAACGACCGTTATCTTTAACAATTAAAAAAAAAAAAAAAAAAAAAAAAAAAAAAAAAAAAAAAAAAAAAAAAAAAAAAAAAAAAAAAAAAAAAAAAAAAAAATTGGTCCTTCATCTCAGAAGCCCGCAGCAACGCGCGGCTTATATTCTAGTTTTATTTAAATACAAGTAGTTTCAATTTAAGCAAGGCCGGCCTAACCATAAAATAAACGTTGCAAAGTGTGTTATCAAATATCACTTAAAGAAAGAAAGTAAGAAAATGAATTGAAATAAGGGGCAATTGCATATATACCCACTAAAACTTGCATATTTGAATATATACCCAAAGCATGCTTAACTTGCATTGTACATCATGCATTGAAAACTTGTATTTTGGAGAAATATGCAAGTTTTTGAGTTTTAGTGGGTATATATGCAATTTTCCCTTGAAATAAAAAGAGTTATATTCTCGAGTATAAGATAAAAATAAAATAAAAAAAAGACCGAAAAAGATGATTTGGTTAATTTGTAAGTAAACTATTTTCTCTCAAAATTGAGCTGGAAATATTTACTTTCTGTTTTATTACTTTTTCTTATTAAAAAAAAAAACTTGAAAACTTAGTAATACGATCTCACAAAATTTTAAGGCTCTACATTCGGAAGGTGCATAAACTTTTTCTTATTAGATGATCATAAACACCTAAAAAGATGAAACTCAATAGAAACTGATCTTGTGAACAAAACTAAAGTACATTGTTAAACCTTCTATATTAAGGTTCGTATTATGTGATTCGACACCTTGAGACGAGCCTATAAGGAGGATCGTGGATCAAATATACCTACATTTAAGTTTACTAGTAAAACAAAGAATTTTATAAGAAAACTACTATCCACATAACGGCTCGTAGATGTCTTAGTAAAATTAGTCTCTTGTAGTATAATTCTCTAGCCGGCTATCACAACAACAACAACGATAGCTAATCTGATAAGATTGAGGTATGAGAATTTTCAAGCCGACTATGTATAATATAAATAAAACTGTTTATAAACATATTTTCATGTACGCATATCAAATATATACTACACTTTTAAAAGGAGATAATTTACTCACTCAAATTAGTGCATTTAACATTTGTATAATTATTATGTGTTGTTTTAATAGTTTGTATATTTGAGTGTGTAGATAAGAATTGAGAGTGTGACAATTAATTCACTTTTTCTAAAGAAATTTGGCTTAATTGGTAATCACCTTTGTAAAACCCATGTGCCTACTTGAGAGATTTTGTATACCAGATAAATTTTGTGGATAAAAGGTCAAGCGTTTGAGTCTCGACTCATGCTCACTCTTGTTGCCCCGTTGGTGCTCCACTGGGTCAGGAGTGTTGCTGAAGCTATTCTGTATGAGTGAACAATTTTTGGTGCCAAAAGAAACCCGAGGTGAACTTTTATCATAGATATTGCTGCAAAAAGTCCTTTAATCTTAAATAAAGATGAGTTTGTTTAGATCTTATGTTTTAAATTTCGTTTTGGATGGTGGCTAAATGTTATGTTTAAGCGATAAGAACATTTCTGATCCTTTTTAGACTTATTATAACTTAAAACTAATTTATAATTCTGAACAGGTTGTTGTTGATCCCTTTAGGTTCTACTTACCGACACTAAAATATTAGTCTCAAGAAACAGTAACCCAAATAAATTAGTTTTAATCCTACAATTAAGATATGTTTCGTCTCTAATACACACAACATCACGCCTAATAGAATTTTTATATATTTTATTTCGGAACACAGCGGGCCAACAATAATATAAAACGAAATAAAACCATGGGCCGTGACATTATACAGGCTTCCTTAATTATTTTATGAAAATGATGTGGACCATGTGACCATTTAGGGTGGCATTCAATGTGCATTTTACACAATTCCTTTTCCATTTGACAATGACAAAATAAATATGAATAACAAAATTACAAAAGTGTTAATTTAAAATCATTTGATTAATCATTTATAAAATTTATTGTAGATACTTCTTATAAATGGTATATATATTTCAATAAATTTTGGCTAATAAACCTTTTTATTTCCATCAAGTGTTACAATATAATTCTGTAGTACAATGTAATTACAAAAGAGTTAATTACATAAATGCTCATCATGCCTTATGAGATACATAATAGTTGCGTATTTAAACACTATTTAAAAAATAATAATAATTAAAAAAAA
>LBNU01017536.1:0-17032 GCA_014162995.1 Artemisia annua
GCTTAATTATGGACATCTTTTGCAATTTTGCCACAATTATAATTGTGGACATTCAAACAATGTTTTCACACTTTTAACTGTAGCCATTTGGATAATATCTCTACATTTATATGTGTAGGAAAATTTTTCACACCTATTATTACCACACATGAGCAAGTTTTGACTCTATAATTTTACACATTTTTAACTGTGGACATTTGACCTTTAAAATGTGGACAATTTAACTAAATTTTTGTATTGCTCTGTCATTTTTCTTCGTTTTCCCGTCCAATCGAGCCCAAAATTTGTACTTTCCATCAATTGTTCTCCCAAGTACCTAAAACTCAAGTAGAAGCAAATTAGGGTAATATATGATTAAATATGTACTACCTCCGTCCCAATTTATTTGTCCAGTTTTGACTTTTTGAGTCTTTCTTTGTCAACTTTGACCGTAAATATTCTTATTTGTGTTATATAATACTTGATGAAAATTATACAAATTAAAAATACACGTAAAACTCAATTTATTTATATATTTTGCATCAAATATTAAATAACACAAACATACATATTTAAGGTCAAAGTTGACAAAGTAAGACTTTGAAAATTAAAAGTGGACAAATAAATTGGGACGGAGGGAGTACTAATTTAGAGGCTAAACGACCCCTAAAAAGCGTACGAAATTTCATATCATCACGAATCAAACCAGAGGCTCTGACACCATGTTCAAACAATAAACATGTATCAAAGAACCTAGCAAACCACCCTTTGGTTCTTATTTTACTTATGAAAGAGTTCTGAGTACAAGATAAGATTGAGTAGTTAATCCAACAATAATAGATATTAATGTATAATGTATTATTAAATTACTAGGAGTATATGCAAGTCTTGTCGTTCAAAACATATATGCGTATAATTTAAACCTTGGAGTAACATAATTAGATCGAGGTGTTTTACATAATATTGGTCAAGATTTATTTCTTCACATTTATATTTGCATCGTGTGGCTTGTTACTTATATTGTGTTGATTATGTTTCAGTTGTGGCTTGATGTTTGTATTGTGATTTACATAATACTATCTGTAGTTGTTGTAGATCTATTATTGATACTTTTCATATTGCGTCACACTTGATCGGTTGTTTTATACAAAATATTTAAGTTTTATAATGGAAACGTATCCTACGTTTTCCACAACAATTAACAACCAATTAGACAAATCCAACAACTTTCAAGACTGCCCAAATCCTATCCTCCATCAATCGTGACCAACAACAAAAACAAAAGAAATAAAAGTAAAACTCACGCGCAAAATTAACAAGTACCTATTCGAGTGAACTGGGAAATGGCTAGAGTAGGATTCCTTGCCTTTCAAGAAGGTAGGTCAGGAATTGCCAATCTGTTTGCTCCCACCCAAATAAAATACTGTTAATCTTAAAGGAAGAGAAAAGCCTTATAGTGTAATTAAAGAAGAAACAACAGAAGAACAAATCACAATATTCTTAATTCACTTAGTTAAGAGATATTGTGACAGAAGAAGGTCCCAATTAACAAGTACAATCACCATAACAAAAATCCCAAATTTTGAAAAACTTAGGGTTTTCAAGACTCAAACCCTAAAGCAACAGATCAACCAAAAACCACTGTAGAATCAACCTCAACAAACCAAAAACCTGATAAAGCACCAGATCCAAATCCCAAATACCATATCGGACTGATAACCACCTGGAGAGACAACTAATTCAACAAAAATCATTGAGTCAACCTTAGTAACCACACATCTAACACTAATTTCAAAAACCTCCTAAAATTTTTGAAACCCTAAAAACTTAATCCAATCAATCGAATTGATGCGGTGGATTGAAAGACCAAAGTTTTACAATCCTCCTAGGCAGAGTACCTAATCGTTGTAGTGTAGTATAGACAAGACTCGGGAGATTGATCATTCTCTAGGAGAATAGTGGGTAGGTTCGAAGTGTATGTCTAGTTAACTCTAAGGGTTGAGAGATGAATATTTATAGTATTTTATATTTTATTTGAAAGCAAGTAAAAATCCGGTGTTTGAGAGATTTGGTTTTAACCACTAAATTAAACTACTACTAAACTAAAATACAATAAAATTAAATGACAAGAAAAGTAAAAGTGATAACGAACTTCTTATAAGAGGAAAAATGTATTTACCTAGAATTCCATTACTCCCTAGTTATTTTCTCTCTATGTCTATCGAATGTCACTTACTTGTCTAATTCCTATTGCGGGTTTGTCAGTCCCACGTCTATGAACTTGCCTAATTGAGAGACGCCTGTGTAAATGTCAATATCCTACTCAATAACTAGATCACGCAGTAAATACCCTACTCAATTAATACCTAAGACGTAAGTATTAATTGGACACGTTTTAGTAGACGTTCAAGCTGCCTATATTGGATCGTAGCAAGCTTTCGCCTCCTAACGTACACACCATTGACAAGAGATGATAAACAAGCAATCAATAACTAGGTTTTATGCAATCCTAAGTAAACGCTAATTAGTTTGGCCTAGTATAGTAATAAAAAGAAAAGAAAATAAACAAATCACACACTTACACATAAACATAATTGAATGATTGAATAAATAACTTATCTCAATAATACATGAGGTCTTCAAGGGCTAAAAAGGCCTAAAAAAGCTATAAAAACCAACTAGGGTTCAGTGGTATTCATTCCTCCAAAGTTGCACATACAATAATGAAACACAAAGCATTTTTATTTATACAATTTAGGTTGTGAGGGCATCACGTTGTGGTTGTGACGCCGTCAGCTCACTGCCAATTAGGGTTTTGATATTGCACCGACTTAGATGTGACGGCGTCACGTTGGAGTTGTGACGCCATCGGATGCCTTCTGACGCCTTCTTAGTAGGCCGTCTTCAATCACTGAACCGTCACATACAAGGTGACGGCGTCATGTTGTATTTGTGACGCTGTCACGTGAACTTCACTACAAAAAATAGTTAAATTCTCCATAGTTATTTTTCCCCGGTATAATCAACCGTGAACTTTTTTAATGTTTTGCCACACTTATAGGTGTCAAAAATATATTAAAATGATTCACATATGTAAGTGTGAATAAATTACAAAAGAGCCACACTTATAAGTGTAGGAAAAACAAATTATAAGAAAGCCCAACTTAATTATGGACATCTTTTGCAATTTTGCCACAATTATAATTGTGGACATTCAAACAATGTTTCCACACTTTTAACTGTAGACATTTGGATAATATCTCTACATTTATATGTGTAGGAAAATTTTTCACACCCATTATTACCACACATGAGCAAGTTTTGACTCTATAATTTTACACATTTTTAACTGTGGACATTTGACCTTTAAAATGTGGACAATTTAACTAAATTTTTGTATTGCTTTGTCATTTTTCTTCGTTTTCCCGTCCAATCGAGCCCAAAATTTGTACTTTCCATCAATTGTTCTCCCAAGTACCTAAAACTCAAGTAGAAGCAAATTAGGGTTATATATGATTAAATATGTACTAATTTAGAGGCTAAACGACCCCTAAAAAGCGTACGAAATTTCACATCATCACGAATCAAACCAGAGGCTCTGACACCATGTTCAAACAATAAACATGTATCAAAGAACCTAGCAAACCACCCTTTGGTTCTTATTTTACTTATGAAAGAGTTCTGAGTACAAGATAAGATTGAGTAGTTAATCCAACAATAATAGATATTAATGTATAATGTATTATTAAATTACTAGGAGTATATGCAAGTCTTGTCGTTCAAAACATATATGCGTATAATTTAAACCTTGGAGTAACATAATTAGATCGAGGTGTTTTACATAATATTGTCTATGAACCGAGCATATAATAATATAATTTTGTGACTTAAAAAAGTACAAACGACTCAACAACGCATTACAATCATCACAGAGTATAAAAATAAAATCTTTACTCTCCGGTCTTCAATATACAGTAAGAAACTATATTTTGTGTTTGTATATATACAGGTTTTCGTATGTGCATGGCTCACATGTCCCAAACTCACTAAACCCAACTCAAAATGCTACAACGAGCTCTCTTCTTTTCCTTTCCCTTATTTGTTGTCATTTTCTTATGCTTACCCGTTTCCGCCCAAAACTCCAACATCTATGTCCAATGCTCTCAATCATGCTTTACCTCAATGACGCCTTATGAGTCGAATGTTAACTCCCTATTTACTGCTATAGTTGACTCAGCATCTGTGTGCAAATTCAACAAATTTGCAATCTCTTCTCCCGGATACTCCCAAAGTGACAATATTGCTTATGGCCTCTTCCAATGTCGAGGCGACCTAAGCTCCTCCGACTGCAAAGTATGTGTGACCAACTCTGTTAGTCAACTTAAGGCAATATGTCCCTTGTCAACCGGTGGAACCATTCTCTTAGATAGATGTTTTGTGAAATATGATAATACAATGTTTTTCGGGGATGATGACAAGGTGGAGACTTTGAAGAGGTGTGGCCCTTCGGTTGGTTATAATTCAGAAGTTTTAAACCGTATAGATAGTGCTTTGGCAACTCTAATTGCTGGAAATGGGCAATATTATCGTGTGGGTGATTATGGGAGTGTCCACGGTGTGGCACAATGCGTACAAGATTTGAGTGAAACCCAATGTGAAGATTGTCTTTCAGAGGCATTTGGACGGCTCAGATCAGAGTGTGCGACCTCGGCTTGGGGTGATATGTACCTAGGAAAATGCTATATTCGATATGATGATCAGGGTAAGGTTTTGATTTGTCTGCAAGTTCAGTCAACTCACGTTTAATATTACGTGCTATTGATTATAGGAATCAAACAAGATTAATATATACAAACTCATGCAGATATTAACAATGATGATGATGATGATGATCGTGATAAAAGGCGTAATCAAAAGAAAAAGAAAAAAAAGAAGAGACTACGAAAGGCGGAAAGAATAGGAGTTTCCGTTGGAGCTATAGGCGGTGGGTTTACTTCGACCGCCACTTTTGTCTTCACCGTACATGCCTGGTACAAAAGGAGGAAAGAAGAAAAGTACGCATTTTCCTTTCGTTTTTTCCTTAATTAGACACAAACTTTTGATGACAAGATATGACATCTAACGTACAAAGATTTGCTTTTTGACGAAATTTTAGTTTATGCACATTATGTTTGACATGGTGATTAACTTTGATTGTTGTTTCTAGTAATCATGGCTCTTGTGTATTTACCGTTTGTTTGTAGTTGGGTTTAGGATTTGGATTAGATTTTGATTTGGGTTTAGACTATACTCCTTCCGTCCTAAAATTATTGTCCACTTTGAATTTTCAAAGTCAAGTTGTTTCAACTTTGACCGTAAATATATATTTTTTATTATATAATACTTAATGAAAAATTATACCATTGAAAAGTACACTTAAAACCCAATCCATTTATATATTTTGCATCAAATAATATATAACACACACAAAAATATTTAATGTCAAAGTTGAAGAAGAAAGACTAAAAAAGTCAATTATGGACAATAAATTTGGGACGGAGGGAGTATAAATTTAGATTTTGATTTGTGAAAAATATATATATTTAACTAATAAATAATCACTTTTTACAATTTAATATAAACTTTATAGTTAATGTTGACCAATACAAAAAAGAAGAAATTGTTGTGAGTCCACTTTAAACTCAAAACTCATCTTACCCCTCTCCTTAAAAAAAAATGAAACCAATGGGGTTGAGTCCAAATTTTGAATTCAAATAATGTATTCAAACATATTTTTTAATCATTAAACCCAAATCCTAAAGAGATAGGTGTGTACCAAACGGGCCCTAATCATTTGAGTGATTGATTTGCAAAAGTAATTGGAGGAAATTTGAAGAGAGAAAGTACATGATTTAATTTTACAAGTAATTTATGCATTAAGTATGTATTTTAAGCATATATTTTAGGTCTAAATATATAGCGATCATTCTTAACTTTGTTATCTACGCATCAATAATTCAATATGTTACCAAATATCACGAATCATCACATGCATACATTAGTTAATAGAGTACGTTTTTCATATGGCAACAAAAATATCTCACAATATATATGTAAAACAAATTAATCTCACATGTGCTAAACATGACTTGAACCCACAATTATTTAAGAAGTTTCTAACACAACAATGATTACGACTGAAACACAAGCCTTTAATTACATTTGTAAATACTAGACGATATTGTTTAGATAACATCTGTCAGTTGATATTATGTGTGTGTATTTTTTTATAGGTAATGTTAAATAATGTATAACTTTAGAAAACTTAATTATTTAATACATTGCAAATATATTTTATTGACGAGAATAGAAAGTTGAAAGAACATAAATGTGATGTTTAAAATATGTTATACGTGGGAAGTAAAATTTTAAAAGTTTTGACTTAATAGTAGTAAAACAATATTACTCATTTTAAGTGTTAAACAAAATAAATAAATAAATAAAAATCTTCTTATATGTTTTTCAAACAACATTTTTTTTTTTACATGTGATATAGATTGAACTATCTAAATTGTTTAAAGTAGCAAGTTACTATGGTAGATATACCATTTGAATACTTTTCTGACAAAAGTTTAAATAGGCGAGGTTGCATCTTATATGCTAAATAATTGATGTTACAATTTATATGTTAAAGGAATCATTTTATCATGCTATCTCATAGTCATAGTTATTCTCGTATTCACAATTATCGATCCTTTACAGGAATGGCAATGGCGAAGACAACAACCCATCAGGTTAGTGCTAAATAATTGCATGACATGATAAGTCACAAACCCTCTATACACAAACAAAATATTACCAAGGGTCCGTTTGGTTTGAAGACGGATTTAAGATTTAGATTTGGATTTTAAGTAAGAAAAAGAAAAAGAAAATATTATTAAAAATAGATAAATTATTATTTTATAAATTAATATATATAAATTTAGGGAATATATTAGCTACAATTTAGCGTATTCAACTCCTTACAATTTTGTGCTACAATTTGCGGGTCTATGAATCCATTTGTGGGTCCTTGAGTTACTGTTGTGGGTCCCTGAATCCTTTATTGTGTAATTTTGATGGAGATTGTAGTAAATTGACTACAATAATTGTAGCAAAGATATCCCATAAATTTAATATACAAAAGTAATTTAATAATGATGTGGTCCACATAAATGGAATAAAAAAGTATATACTACATATTTTTGTGAGTATACATGACTTTTGTACTAAAACCCATCTAATAATTCGCTTTAGGCCCGTTTGGTACGTGATTTTTTATGGGTTTGGACTCAAATAAGACCATGAGATACCATGGCATGCCAATTTTCACTTTTCAGTGACACATCAGCGCCACCTAACCATCCTCACTTTTAACACTCACATACTAAAATACCCCTTCACTCATAACATGCCATTTAGGCCCCACCCACCATCAATTTTATTTTCTTTTAGATTTTTTCAAACAAACTAATTTTTTTTTTTAATTCAAATAAAATAAAATACGAAAACTTTAAAAAAAATACGAGAAAGGGTGATGGGCTCAAACTACCTAATTATATTAATAGAGTTTTACTTGAGAATTGAGTAATTGTATACTTCTTTTTTCTTTTTCATGTAAAATATATCTTGATAGTAAAATGGTGTGATGAGCTCCTAGGTATATTACTATATTGGGCCTGCAAAAGTCAAGTTTACAAGTAAAATAGGTTTCCTACTTCATTTTTTGCTACGCCGTCTTTTTTCCTTGTCTCCCCTTCTCTGTTTCTTCCTCATCGTCAGTCACCTTTATCTCCATGTATTTTTTTTCTTTTTTTTTCCTTTGAGTATTTCTATAGCCCCTACCATCTCCCTAAATAAAGTTGCTAACAGAGTTGAGACTAAAAACTCGATGAAACACTGGCTCAATATTCTTTTCTTAATTTATTTGCTTCATATTCTATCGAATATGGGTATGCAACGGTAGTTTTCTTTTTGTCCTCTTCTGAAAGTCACACACGCCACTTTAATGGCGTGGGAAGTGGCGAGAGATGGTTGGGGTATGGTGGCACCATGGTAGCGGCGCCATTTTGGTGGCCACGTTGGATTTGGCGTGGGTGAATGTGATGATACCCCATGGTCTAAGGATTACAACCTTTGTTTGGTATTAATTATGGGTTTTAAAATTGGGGTTCAAATCCCTAGACTCTACCATCCCCAAACCTCATGTTACCCCTTTACTTTTCTACGTCTTTCAACTTTTTATAAGCTCATCCTACACTCTTCTCTCTTTCTCTCTCTTTATTTAAGGCCCATTTGGCTTGTTGTTTTTTTATCGGAACCTTTGTTTCGTATTAATTATGGGTTTTAAAATTGGGGTGCAAACTCCTAAGCTCTACCATCCCCAAACCTCATGCTACCCCCTTACTTTTTTACATCTTTCAACTTTTTGTAAGCTCATCCTACACTCTTCTCTCTTTCTCTCTCTTTATTTATTTTTTTTTCTTATTATTAAATTATATTTTTTTTATTCAATTCTTCTCTCTCCGCATTTAATATAAACCGACATTAAATCTAAATCCTAATCTAAAATCCAAATCCTAATCATAAACCCATCTACAAACCAAACGGGCCTAATCTTAATTCTTCTTTCTCCTCATTTAATGAAACACTTCAAATAAAGATGTCAACCCCAATCTTAAGACCCACAAATGTAAATCAAACAAAATATTTCAGGCACAATCTCAAATCAAAATTTAAAACCCACAAACCAAACTCATCCTAAGTCTTTCATTTCTCATTTTAAATTCTAACCATCATCGTCATCAACACGGTATAGAGAAAATAGAAATTAATGTAATTACGTCTTACCGGCTAAGGCAAAGCTTTTGCATTTTAAGGTGTGACATAAGGCGCCACAAAAATAAAAATATTTATAAATTTCTATCATATTTCATATATATCGAGTTTACAAAAGCGTTGTACATAATGAATAAGGTTAAGAAATTATCCTTACATGTAATTTTCTTCATTAAAAAAAAATATATATATATATATATATATATATATATATATATATATATATATATATATATATATATATATATATATATATATATATATATATATATATATATATATATATATATATATATATATATATATATATATATATATATATATATATATATATATCGGGGTTGAATCAAAAAAACCCGTCACGCCTTATCGTGCCTTTTTCGGCCTCATCTCACGTCATGCCTAAAGACACCTTGGTCTATTTCGTAACGTGAATGTCACGCCTTACACTTTAGCGGCGTTTTGACGGTATCATTATTTTGCTCACTCGCATACGGGAAAAATAAAGTACACATTCATTTTTACGTGAGCTATATTATTAAATAATTTTGTATTGTTTCTTTGTTTTTCACTTAGTAAATCACTAACTTGTGAATCACTTAGTAACACTATGACTTCTATATGTTTTGCAGGTAAAGACCGTAAAGTAGAGGAGAATATAAAGCGGTCGGACACTGGTTAGTATCTAATACTCGAAACAAGTTTTAAAAACTTCTTTCATTATTTTGCTCACTCACATACGGGAAAAATAAAGTACACATTCATTTTTACGTGAGCTATATTCTTAAATAATTTTGTTTTGTTTCTTTGTTTTTCACTTAGTAAATCACTAACTTGTGAATCACTTAGTAACACTATGACTTCTATATGTTTTGCAGGTAAAGACCGTAAAGTAGAGGAGAATATAAAGCGGTCGGACACTGGTTAGTATCTAATACTCGAAACAAGTTTTAAAAACTTCTTTCATTATTTTGCTCACTCGCATACGGGAAAAATAAAGTACACATTCATTTTTACGTGAGCTATATTCTTAAATAATTTTGTTTTGTTTCTTTGTTTTTCACTTAGTAAATCACTAACTTGTGAATCACTTAGTAACACTATGACTTCTATATGTTTTGCAGGTAAAGACCGTAAAGTAGAGGAGAATATAAAGCGGTCGGACACTGGTTAGTATCTAATACTCGAAACAAGTTTTAAAAACTTCTTTCATTATTTTGCTCACTCACATACGGGAAAAATAAAGTACACATTCATTTTTACGTGAGCTATATTCTTAAATAATTTTGTTTTGTTTCTTTGTTTTTCACTTAGTAAATCACTAACTTGTGAATCACTTAGTAACACTATGACTTCTATATGTTTTGCAGGTAAAGACCGTAAAGTAGAGGAGAATATAAAGCGGTCGGGCACTGGTTAGTACCTAATACTCGAAACAAGTTTTAAAAACTTCTTTCATTATTTTGCTCACTCGCATACGGGAAAAATAAAGTACACATTCATTTGTACGTGAGCTATATTCTTAAATAATTTTGTTTTGTTTCTTTGTTTTTCACTTAGTAAATCACTAACTTATGAATCACTTAGTAACATTATGACTTCTATATGTTTTGCAGGTAAAGACCGTAAAGTAGAGGAGAATATAAAGCGGCCGGGCACTGGTTAGTACCTAATACTCAAAACAAGTTCTAAAAACTTCTTTCATTATTTTGCCCACTCTCATACGGGAAAAATAAAGTACACATTCATTTTTACGTGAGCTATATTCTTAAATAATTTTGTTTTGTTTCTTTGTTTTTCACTTAGTAAGTCACTAAATCGGCATGTTATAATACAAACAAAAAACTATATGGGTAGTAATTGCATGAGATACCTACAAATTCTTTTATATGCGAGGAGCTATCATTTACATACCAAAAAATTGCATATAGAAAGACAAATCTCAATCACTAATATTTTGTTTAGAAAAAAGAGGAGAAATTAACTAGTATTTTAAAATAAATAAAATAATTTATGTCCGAATTTTATAATTTAAATATTTTATGAACCATTAATCGTCAGATAAAACAAATAATATCGTTGCGACGAACATTTTATTATGTTTTAGTAGATGGACACTTTTACATACTTTCGATAAATTAATTTTTTTCATTTATTTTATGACCTTTTTTTAGTGCTGAAATTTGCATGAAATATTATATGTGATTTTTTTTTTAGAACGGAGGCATTATATTAAAACTATCAATAGTAGCTAAGGGGTTTTGCAACCAACCTACCCAATTATATGTGATTTAGAACGGCGGCATTATATTATATGTGATTTAACACTAATATGGTAGTTCGAGCAATAAACAAACGTATTAAAACTGATATAAGTATACATTTTGATACTAAATTAAAATACCTTTTAACTTCCATATGTGATTAAATACCTTTTGTATACAAAACACTAAAACTTAATTGCAATACCTTTTAACTTCTATACGTAAACTTCTATATTTGATTAAAATACCTTTTAACTTCTATGTGTTTTGCAGAGTCCGAGTCCAGTAAGAATAATTGCAACAAGAAATGTATGATTTACACTCTCGAATTTAATAAATTGAAGTGACGATAATTTTGAGTATAAGATTTTGATATAAGTCGAATCTACTAAATATGGGTTAAGTCCATAAATTAAAAACGAATTTACCAACTTTTATAATAGTTAGAAACATGATCGGAAATGTATCTAGGCATTGTAACTTGCTGTTTGGTGTAAATGTTGCAAATGTTACAAATGTAACATGCTCATTATCCTCCTAATTAAAATAATTTCCACTTCATAATTATTATTTTCCAACTCATTTTTTTATTTTCTATATTATATTCAACCATTTAATATTTCTTGAGTTTTTTTTTTTTTTTTTTTTTTTTTTTTTTTTTTTTTTTTTTTTTTTTTTTTTTTTATTTTAGTTTTTTTAAAATGGTTTTTTTTTTCTTTAAGAGATTTTTAAAATGTGCTCCGAAGGCAATATTTAAGTGAGTAAAATAGTCAAGTACTAACTCATTAAATAAAATATTACATGTAACTATAGTAATTTTTAAGCATAACTAATGTGCAGTAATTGTATTTTTATAATTGTATGAAAAGTATTAGTTTGATTATCACATCTTAGAAAAACCCTTTCTTTAAATAGCAATCAAAAACACAATTTCATTTCCATAAAACACATTCCCAAACGCTCACCAAACCATGAAGAAACCATTTTATTACTACTCATAACCATCATCTTCACCAAACCCAAACCCAAACCCAAACCCAAAAAACTACCACAGATCTATCCTCCGACCGAGCCGCACTTCTCACACTCCGATCAACCCTCTCCGGCCGTACACTCCTCTAGCCCATAACCCAACCCAACCCACCCCTTGCAACTGGTTTGGCTTACGATGCGACCCAAATCTCAACCGTGTTGTTGGTCTACACCTCCCCGCTAACTCACTCTCCAGGGCTATCCCCACTGGGATATTCTCCAACTTGACCCAGCTCAAAACCTTAAACCTTCATTTCAAGGAATTTGTACTTGCAAGGGAATCGGTTTAGTAGGTTTTTCCCCGAGTTTTTTTGTTTTTTTTTTGGGAGTTTGAAGGGTTTAGTCAGGGTTAACGTTGGTGGGAATAGGTTGAGTGAGGGGATTTCGAGTAGGTTTGCGAATTTGACGCGGTTGAGGACTTTGTATCTGGAGGGAATTTTGATTTGAGTTAGAAAATGGTGTCTGAAAAGTAGGTATATGTTTGGCATTGTAGGTGTCATCTGGGTGTTCAAAAGATTTTGATTTGAGTTAGAAAATGGTATCTTTTTCAAGTTAAAGGTCTCTGACAGCGGAGGAACGGTGGTTTCCGGCGCCGGAGACAGTGGTGGTAGTGGTTTNTTTTTTTTTTTTTTTTTTTTTTTTTTTTTTTTTTTTTTTTTTTTTTTTTTTTTTTGTTTCTTTCTTTTAGAGATTTTTTAAAATGGTTTTTTTTTTCTTTAAGAGATTTTTAAAATGTGCTCCGAAGGCAATATTTAAGTGAGTAAAATAGTCAAGTACTAACTCATTAAATAAAATATTACATGTAACTATAGTAATTTTTAAGCATAACTAATGTGCAGTAATTGTATTTTTATAATTGTATGAAAAGTATTAGTTTGATTATCACATCTTAGAAAAACCCTTTCTTTAAATAGCAATCAAAAACACAATTTCATTTCCATAAAACACATTCCCAAACGCTCACCAAACCATGAAGAAACCATTTTATTAGGGAATTAATTTGCACACTTTAAAAATTGATTGGGACACTCCATATATGTATTAAATACTTGTACAGTATTAAAAACTGTACTTCAACTGCTTGTACCTTGAGTGTG
Organism: Artemisia annua; assembly: GCA_014162995.1. Taxonomy (NCBI): domain Eukaryota; kingdom Viridiplantae; phylum Streptophyta; class Magnoliopsida; order Asterales; family Asteraceae; genus Artemisia; species Artemisia annua. Next base: position 13,229 of record LBNU01017536.1, read on the forward strand.
CAAATAACTTTTGTGAGTATGCAAATCATTAGCCATTTTATTACTACTCATAACCATCATCTCAATTCACCAAACCCAAACCCAAACCCAAAAAACTACCACAGATCTATCCTCCGACCGAGCCGCACTTCTCACACTCCCATCAACCCTCTCCGGCCGTACACTCCTTTAGCCCATAACCAAACCCACCCCTTGCAACTGGTTTGGCTTACGATGCGACCCAAATCTCAACCGTGTTGTTGGTCTACACCTCCCCGCTAACTCACTCTCCAGGGCTATCCCCACTGGGATATTCTCCAACTTGACCCAACTCAAAACCTTAAACCTTCATTTCAAGGAATTTGTACTTGCAAGGGAATCGGTTTAGTGGGTTTATCCCCGAGGTTTTTTGGGGAGTTTGAAGGGTTTATTCAGGGTTAACGTTGGTGGGAATAGGTTGAGTGAGGGGATATCGAGTGGGTTTGCGAATTTGACGTGGTTGAGGACTTTGTATCTGGAGGGAATTTTGAATTGAGTTAGAAAATGGTGTCTGAAAAGTAGGTATATGTTTGGCATTGTAGGTGTCATCTGGGTGTTCAAAAGATTTTGATTTGAGTTAGAAAATGGTATCTTTTTCAAGTTAAAGGTCTCTGACAGCGGAGGAACGGTGGTTTCCGGCGCCGGAGACAGTGGTGGTAGTGGTTTGTGGGAGGAAACAGCAGGTGACTGGTAATGCTCAACTAGGAAGAAGGAGTAGGGACTAAAATAAGTAGTACTAAATCTGCAAGGACTAAATGTTATTAATATAAGTAGGGGTGTAAACGAGCCGAGTACTGCCAAGCTCGAGCTCGACTCGAATACTATAACTCGAGCTCGAAACTCGACTCGAGCTCGGTCGAGCTTTATATTTCGAGCTCGAGCTCGACTCGTCATATAAAACTCGAGCTCGTTAATTTTCATATTTCATGCTCGAACTCAATAAATACTCGGCATATCAAGCTCGGCTCGACTCGATTTGTATGAAAAATTAACTAAATGTATGTATATAAAAGCGTAAAAGTGTAATTTAACCGAAGCTCGTTAAGGCTCGCGAGCTTCACGAGCCAACTATTTTGGAGCTCGAGCTCGACTCGACAATATACTCGAGTAGCTCGAACTCGAGCTCGACTCGTTTAAATCGAGTCGATTTCGAGTAGTTTACGAGTCGATCTCGAGTAACTCGCGAGTTGTCTCGGCTCGTTTACACCCCTAAATATAAGTATAACAAGAACTAAATTTGCAACATGACAAAACTACAAGGACGGTTTTAATAATTTACTCTTACTCTTTTTTTGAACATCAGTTTACAAAAAACAACAAATTTGAATACCAATATGAGTATATTTCCAATCATGTTTCTAACTATTATAAATGTTGATAAGTTCGTTTCTTAATTTATAGACTTAGGGCTTGTTTGTTAAATTTTTTTATTAAGTCATCTTTAATTAAGAGATGACTTAATGCAGACAACTTCAATTTTATTATTTAATATTTTAAGTCATCTTTCTCTATTAACTCACAACAAAACAGTTTTCATATGACTTAATTAATTCAGTTTTTTTTCATATTAAGTAAAGTAAATCGAAATCAAACGCCCCCTTAACCTACTAAATATTTATACATATACTTTTAATGATGACATAGTGATACGCCACTTATTACAGATGGTGATGGTGCCAAAGGGACAGGTGGTGCTGGATCTATTAAGGGGCCAGGTTCGTGGGATTCTCGATGCCCGCCACGTATTACAGATTGTCCTGGATCTATTGAGGGGCCAGGTTCGTGGGATTCTCGATGCCCATCACGTATTACAGATTGTCCTGAATCTATTGAGGGGCCAGGTTCGTGGGATTCTCGATGCCGAAATAACAATGATATGCATGATTTATGTTGGTTTGAATTATATATGATAGAGAATGGGTTTTATACCCATAGACTCAATGTTAAAAATGTACTTTTTGCAACGGATTTCTTGGGCCTACTTTATATTTCTTTTTAATTTTTATATTACTCTTCTTCCTATTTTCTTCAAGGTTCTTCATACAACAAGACATAAACTAATAATTCCTGGATTATAACTTCTTAAGATCCAAATTAAGGTTCTTCATATTACAACCTTTTGATTTCTAGTGCAAAAATAACAACAGTAAGAATTGAGTCACATGAACTTTTGAGTAAAGTACATTTTTTCATAAGTTATACAGTATAGCTATTTTTTGTAAAACTTTTTTTATTTTGATGCCATGACCGGCTAGGTGAAGAAAACAAAACCAAATTGGTAAACGAGGAAAGTTCAATAAGTAAAAAGATTTATTTAAAGAACAAAACAACCAATCACAACCATTGATTTAACTTTGATCTAATGGTTAAATTTATTCGTTAATTTAAATTAATAAAACACAGAGGGGCGTTTTTATAATTTTTCACTCCACCTAAGGTTGTGTTTCTTTTTTTCCCTTAGCTAAGGGAGTGAGTCCATATAACATTTAATAATATTTCTTTTTAAGTAGGAACCACTAGTTTTCCTTACTTCCTCTATATCCACAAGCCAAAATATACTAACCTCTCCCAATTAAGATGCTAATATAGATGCGGACCCCACTATTCCTTCCCCATAAATAAAAAAGAAACAGCCCCTAACATTCCCTAATTCTTATATTCATACACTCACACATATTACCTGTGAGTTTACACACACTATCTTTCTCACCAAACACGCACAAACCACCATAAACCGTCATCGATCCGCCATATCTCCATAAACCGTCATTGATCTGACGGATCACACCACCGATCTATTTTTTCGATGAGTTCTATTTTCCAATGATTGTGTGTGTGGGGGGGAGATGCGGGGCGGGGGAGACGGATCGCACCACCGATCTGTAACTGATTTTCTGAACTAATTTGCAACTTGANTTGACACACGGGGCAATCCATGTGCGATTCGATATGCACAACGAGCTTCTCTCCGAGCCCGTTTAGCTAACCAGTACTCCTCACGAGCTCTTATCTCCTCTTCTTCCTCAGCCTGAACCCTCAACAACTCTTGCATGTCTTGCTCGTACAGTTCATCCTCAGTCAATTCCCATGGTGGTGGATTGTTTGGTTGTGGGTTTTGTGGTGGTGGATTGTTTAAAGATGGAAACAGAACTTCAGGTGGAGTGTTTTGTGGTGGAGTGTCATACTGGAAAACTGGAAACAAATCTTGCGGTAGATTATTGTGTTGTTAATTGTCATACTGGAAAATTGGAACAAATATTCAGGAGGGGTGTTGTATTCTGAACCGTTATTTGGTGAATTGTGATTAGCCATTGGTTTGAGAGATGAAACTTTTGATTTGTGTATGAGTTATGTGTGATTTGTGTGTGTTTTTTGAAGAACTGGGCACGACTATTTATAGGGCCGTTTTCAAAATTTTTGAAATTCAAATTTAGCCCGCTCATGAATTTGAATTTGAATTCAAACGTTTAACCGCCCATTTTTTGAATTTGAATTTTAAATTTGAATTCCACACGTTTTGTATTGCACGTTTTAAATTTGTATCAAATGTGTACTGCACGTTTTTTTTTAATTTGTATTAAATGTGTACTTCACGTTTTTTTGAAATTTGAATTTAAACCGTTAACCGCCCATTTTTTGAATTTCAAATTTCAAATTTATCCCGCTAAGGTTTATCCACTCCTATATATAGGATATACTATCATAGAATTTGTCACACACTTCACACACTTAACTCTCTAAGGAAATTCACAATGGCTGTTCGTTGGTCTATCGAAGAAGAAAGCT
>LBNU01017536.1:18384-35539 GCA_014162995.1 Artemisia annua
GGATGTAAGATTCTACCATTAGTGACAATTTGTGGAAGATTTTTGCTACTGATTCCTTGATCACGAAAAATGTTCAAGATTTTCGTTTGTCGTTGTACTTGATACCACAAGCTCATATCTTCCCATGACGGTTCTAATCGGGTTGGGTGGGCCCCCACGTATAACATCAACGGTTCCGTTGGAAAATCTAGAGAAAATGCTTCATAGCAACACCCGTTCCATCCACGTAACAATTCGTGTACCTGAAAACGATCTCTAACATCTTCCATTTCCAAAACTTCACCTTTCTCCAGCTTCAAACGGTCTTCTCTATCTCGATCATATTTGGTGTCAACTTTCACTATTTCTGTATCATGGTCAAAGGGTATTATTGACTTTTCACCTTGACTGACAACCCCTCGCTCGATCCGTCTTTGATGAAGGCGGCGACCATGATCTGTAGCTAATGATGATATCGATATTTTTGACTCACCACTCCACTGACCAATCGAGTAAAGTGTTGCTAAAATTATCTGTAAACATCCCAAATCTCTCCAATTTGCATTCCCTAACTTGTTCCATACCCGATCAACTTTCGAAATGTTAACTTCTGAATAATGCTTAATCCAATTCACTATGGATATATACGGATCACCCGACACTAATTCAAGTTTTCTCAAATCGCCCTCGAGTTTAACCACCCCACCAAAATTCGAATCAAGAACTAACACATAAACACAACCAGTACTACCCATACTATACTTGCTCAATGTTCTCGAAAGTAATATACGTGCACCGTAAAACAAAGCTTCACATATCGAAGATGACGATAATGTCGGCTCGTTTTCGTTTATTATATTGGGTTTGAAAACTGCAAACTGGACAACTTGGTCCCACCGAACATGAGGGTCGGTTTCGTTTCTCGAAACTAAAGCGGCCCCACAAAGTGAATCGAGTCTTCTTCTCGCTATTGCTTTTTCCACGGTGTAAAATTTGGACCCCGAATAACGTGGACAATATATAGAATACGGTGATGGCCCACTTTCATCCCATAATGTATGCCATAATGAATCGGATATAGCATGTAAGAAATCCTCGAGTGCTAAAAATTCTTGTTCTTTTGAGTTGTAAGAGCAAGGCATTCGGTGTAATTGCTGAAATAAGACGGATTCCAATGCAAAATCGAGGTTCTGTAAGTCATTAAGTTGAAATGGTGACCTGAAACCATGTTCGATGTCATGTAAATTTTCTATGACCCATTCTTCAAGGTGTTGTGTAAATAAGTTGATGTCGGTTAGATTTCTTGCACATTCTTTAGTCGCTTTCAGTGCTTGTTTTGAGCTTGATGCGCTGCGTGAAGAAATAACTGCATGTGGACGTGTTTGAGTATCAGGTGTGGAAAGTTATAAGCTGAAGGAACTAAATATAATATAGGACTAATTAATTATGAAAACCTGATTCGGTCTTTCTGAAACTTCCATCCAGACTTGAACCACCAACCGAACCCAAATCATATTGATGTGAACCTGGTATGAAATGATAGATTTTAAATCAAGCAATGAAACCAAAACGCAATATATACGGATAAATTAAGAAACATGATTACGGTCAAAAAACATATGTTCATGTCGATATTGAGACAAGCTATATAAAATCGGTATTCTTCCTTTTACATTGTGACTTCCAGTACCATATCACTTGTGACTTAGAACACTGGGCCCCTTATATATTCTAGGTTGTTGTTTATTAATGGTTATCAGATGATCTAAATGTAGTTGAGTCGGTCTGTTCCTTCACGTTTAATTGAGCATTGTTGAATTAGATTCGAGATCTTAAGGTTCTTTCTAGACGTAACTGCATAGATGCAAATTTCAATATGGCACGGAGCAACTTTAAGAGTCTTTAACCAGTAATGCTACCCTAATATATGCTTTTTGATTGAATTAGAGGTGTTTGGATGTGCATTAAAGTCACGAAAGTTAGTTTTAAGTGTGTGGGTAAAAGTGATTATAATTATGATTTAGGAAATAATAATCAGATTTGTGTAAGAAGGTGTGAGGAAACTAAAATAAATGTATACCTATCTTTAGCTTTAATCAATTGTCATCTGATCATCTAACTTTAAAAGTCGCAATAGTAACTCTTAACACGTACAGCAAAACAGCTCCTTAAAATTAGGGGTTGGTCCAACAATTATGCATTTTGACTTTAGTGAGAACTTTCTGATACAAATTTTAATATAACATACTTAAACTCCTGTAAAAGCACCCACGTCGAAATAGATTCCTTATATAGAAAAAACAAATCGAGCCGCTTCATAGTCGACTAAGTATGTTTAGGATGTTGGGGTCCGAATTAAGTATAACATTCTACAAAATAACATTATATGCAAATTAACTTCAAGTTCTGATTTACTTGACACCTTGAATGCAAATAGTGAGTATTTATTATTCATTATACCTACAAATTGGTCCCCATACCAACTACTGTAGTAATAACACTACTGTAATAAAGATGAAAATCTACATTGAAGGTGAATGTTACAACCATTGTATACTTTAACCATAAATTTTTTTCCCTTTTACTTGAAATTACTACTTGCTTCATGTACAAGATCCAATCCAATAAATGCCTCTTCTTATACAAGTTAAAGGGTGTTTGGATGTTCGTTTTCAAAGTGATTTACTTGCTACCCAAAGAATTACAATAATACTAATTATCAACTATAGTAGTTAGGTAATTTTACATTTATCTTAGTAATCAACTTGACTCCACCAATCCTTCTCTATTTCTCCAAATCTGGTAATTATGACCCTAAATATTCAGAAAATCTCAATCCTAGTAACGTTTCGCCAAATAACACTCCCATGGTCACATCCAACCAATCGCTTAGTGGTACAAATGAGCCATTGGGAAAAAAAATGCACATATAACCTATTAACCTACCATAAGAAATTCACTAGCATTACACATAAAAAAACACCATAACTATCAAGAAACTACAATAAGCTAACATTAAGTTCTATCCAACTCACAACAGCTTATACAAGTTAAAACATCTCTAATCTTAACAAAAACAGCAAATCTAAGCAACTAAAAAGGGAAAGCCTTTATACATCAAAAGGGGCTACATTTTGCACTAATCTAGGAACCAAGAAAACACACTCAAAGAGGGTCGTTATGAACTCACCTAGCTGCATATTTTTGTCTGAATATATGAAAAAGCTTCAAGATTTACAAAACCCAAAATGGGTCTATTTAGAAACACAATATTTAGCATATTCCAGTAATGGAGCCCAATGTGACACACCCCTGATTACAAAAAAATACAGATAGATAAGTAACATATGTGACTATGATTAAAAGAAAAAACAATAATGACATATAAGTAACATGCCTAAAAAAAAGTTTAAGAAAAAAAAGACCAAGAGCTCACAATGATGAAGATGATGGTGCTTCCCACTCTCATTTCCACCCACCTTAAGTTTTCTTGTTTTTTTGTTTTTTATATTATTATTATTAAAATGTGTATATAAGTTAATATTAAAAAAGATGGTTTTTAGTGAAGTGTTTTGAGCATCCAGATGTGGTTTGGTTTTGTTTGTAGGTTTCTTGTTTTTTGTATGTTTTTTTGTATTTGTGAATCTTTCTTTTTAAGCTCTCTATTGATTCCCAAAAGAGACCCATTTTCAATGATATTTTTTAAAGTGGATCACTCACAGTTTCCAAGATTTGTAAAGGATTTAAAGATGGTTTTTTATAAAAAAAAGAGCAAAAGAAAATGAAGTTTATTGCAACTTATGTTTGAAGATTTGGTAGTAATATTTTAGAAAAAATTTAACAAAGTGAACCAATATTATACCTTTTTTACGAAGAGACCAATTTTTATTATTTTATGAAAACGGTTGCGTTTCAATGTTTCGCTTTCGCGGGATTGGGTATGTTGTTGTTGTGGTTGCGTTGCAACGTGTCATGCGTGCACGCCACCCATCAAAACCAACCAGATGGTGATACGTAGTACCTGCGCGCTTCGAATGCATGTGCGCTTTGATGGTTTGATTTTATTGTCAAATGGATTACTTTTTAACTTTGAATTTCATGTTAATTTTAGCTTTTTTACAGTGTTTAATGTTCCTGTTATCCCCTCACTCACTATTCATCTTTTCTCTTCACGCTTGGGTATTGAGTGCGCAAGTCATTTGATGTGTGCGCTTGGGCATTGAGTGTGCATGGTATTTAGTGCGCGCGCGATGTGTTTGATGCGAGCTAGGTAGTTTCGTAGCATTATCTTATTTGTCTTTTAGTATAGCATGCATATCTTAAAACAAGTGCGTTGAGTGCACCTAAAGAAAATGTAAAAGAAATGGGAGTGTGCCTAGTTAATTTATGCGCGCTAAATAGACATGTGACCAGTTACTGAGTTGTTGATGAGTCAGGTGTCCTATATCTAACGAAGACTCGTCTGAAAGTCCATTTTCATAAAATATATGTGCATTGTTCATTTTGGTAATCTACTGTCATTAATAATAATAATAATAATAATAATAATAATAATAATAATAATAATAATAATAATAATAATAATAATAATAATAATCCCTTTATTTTGTTTTGTGTATGTTGTAATAAAGTTGAATTGTCCTGATTTAATGTCTCAGTTTGTACAAATTACCAAGGTTGTTTCATCGTTATTCATATTCAAATCTCACTAGTCACTTATCTTAAGGTTGGCCAAAAAAATGATTGAAAACGATCATCAGAATTCTCTCATTAAGCCGCGTCCGTTAGTGTGAAAAACTCAATCCTTTCAAAAGAACATGACTAAGAAAAAATTAGGGGTGGAAACGAGCCGAGCCGAGCCCGAGCCTGCCAGAGCTTGAGCTCGGCTCATTTAAGTTTTAAAAGGCTCGAGCTCGGCTCGTTTCGAGCCTTCAATTTTAAGCTCGAGCTCGACTCGTGGTATATTGGCTCGGCTCGGGCTCGGCTCGTTTATACGATTTGGCCATGAAAGTTAAAGCTTGGCTCGAGCTCGAGCTCAAGCTCGGCTCGTAATATATCTTTATTGAGCTCGTTAGTAAGCTCGAGCTCGGCTCGTGTATACGTTTAATACTGGAGGGGCTCGTTTAGGCTCGCGAGCCTAAACGAGCTTTGTATGTAAAGCTCGGGCTCGAGCTCGATTAATAAACGAGCTATAACTCAGGCTCAAGCTTGGGCTCGAGCTCGTTTAGGCTCAGCTCGTTCGAGCTTTTTACCGATCCGATCCCGAGCTTTTCACGAGCGGCTCGGCTCATTTCCACCCCTAGGAAAAACTAGCTCATTTAACTCGTACATTATCTTTTATAATAGTATTTTAGTTTGTAAAGTAGATGCCATTGCTAGATCCCAAGTTTTAGATTACTCTATCTTGTTCTGTCAATAAAGCGGATAATAAGAGAGGTGGGAAAGGTAGGTGGTGTACAAACCCTATGACCCTTTTGAAAAGCTTAGAAAAGCTTCATTGGTCCTGTCATTGTTGTTTTCGACTTTTCTATATGACTCAACTATATTATCTAGATAAACTGATAAGCTANAAGCTCGGGCTCGAGCTCGATTAATAAACGAGCTATAACTCAGGCTCAAGCTTGGGCTCGAGCTCGTTTAGGCTCAGCTCGTTCGAGCTTTTTACCGATCCGATCCCGAGCTTTTCACGAGCGGCTCGGCTCATTTCCACCCCTAGGAAAAACTAGCTCATTTAACTCGTACATTATCTTTTATAATAGTATTTTAGTTTGTAAAGTAGATGCCATTGCTAGATCCCAAGTTTTAGATTACTCTATCTTGTTCTGTCAATAAAGCGGATAATAAGAGAGGTGGGAAAGGTAGGTGGTGTACAAACCCTATGACCCTTTTGAAAAGCTTAGAAAAGCTTCATTGGTCCTGTCATTGTTGTTTTCGACTTTTCTATATGACTCAACTATATTATCTAGATAAACTGATAAGCTAATCTATAGCTTTTGTAGCAAAAGTACTATTTGGTATTTGGTTTTAAAACAACCACATCTTTTACAAAAATCCTAAAAAGATTTGTTTTTTAAAAGCTATGACAACTTTGTCTCTAATTTTTAACTTATTTTATACTCATCGCAACTTCAAATATTTTGTTGCAAATATAACTTTAATTGAATAATTCTAACTTGATGTGAAATGAAATGCATTGAGACACTGATTATCCAATTTGTGCTTCAATAACATTATGTTAATGTTTAAAAAGTTGACTTTAAATAACCTGTAAAATCAGATGTATTAGATTTCTGACAAATTTATTTACAACTAGTCAGATTAATTAATTATAGTGTCTCAAATGAGAAGAAATTGACTTTAAAATAAACGCACAATTTTGAAATGAACCAACAGACTTTTATTGTTAACTTATGAATTTTATTTGCGGTAAATCCCTAAAAAAGCTATAAAAGAATAAGAGCTTAAGTCCAAAAATTGAACATGTTTAAGCAAATGATTATACCTTGAATTAAGTGGTTATGGTAGTGTAGAAAAAGAATATGAATACCTTAAGGAATATATTCGTGCTACTGGGTCTTTTTTGTCCCTATTGAACTAATGTTGACCGACAAAGCTGTTAGTATTATTTTAACTTACTAAAAAAATGGTCTAGCAATACCATATGAATAGGTTTGATTATTGTTATCGACCTGCATTTTTTGTAAGAAAACTATTTCATCTGTGGTCAAATCATATTCAGAGACAAAAATAAGTTGTGCCCACTATGAAACGTACTCTTACATGGTATCAATATGTCACGTCAATGGATGCTGATAAGAAATTTTTCTACGTTTTTTGTTCAAAGAGTATATCGACCATGCTAGCAAATATACACAGAAGGGTTTTTGCATTGTTATTCATACCATTCGCGACCTTTTCAATGTCTGGCTGTAAACCTTTTGTCATAGGTGCATACGCAAATGTTGACATTCAGACGATCAATGATTTGTATATTTATACTGTTTTTGACCTTCTTAATGTCAAGATATGAATCTTGCGCCACTGGTTCATGCACAAATGTTCAAGTTCAGTCGAACAATAATTTATATTATTTTCATTAGCTGAAGTCCATCTGAGGAATAGTTCAAAAAAAGAGTCCATCTGAGGAAATCAACTTTTGCATCAATCTTTATCAACCACATGTATATCATGCCAAAAATCTAATGACAAGTTGACAACACTCACTAGAAGCTTTGTTTTTGGTTCTTGAATTCCTTAGAAGCGTAAACACCTTCTACAGCGAAGAAATTATCCGTAGGTGAAACAAACTAGGAAATCCGAATCAACTTTCGTCAAACAATACAAATAAAGAGAGGTCCATAGAGCATTTAAAATTCAAACAACTCACATCTCAACACCAAACCCGTGATATTATGGGCATCACCTAGTCCGCCTTAAGGTAATAAATAAATAACATACATGAATGCATTGCCTAGTGGCATTATGTCCCGAATTTTGTCATGCTACCTTTTTTTAACAGTTAAGCACATGACGGTAAAAAGCAGGGGAAAAAAAGTCAAATTTATCACATATCTGAATTTGAAAACGCTGATTGTGCTTGGTTCAGAACACATGCTTGAAGAGAACTGTAAATTGCACTACTCACCCTTGATTCCTCTACTATAATGACAGAAGTCCTGGGGCTATTAACTCTCAGTTGACAATCATATCTACGCACTTCAACACAGCCATAGACGCCCAGTTACAATATACATGGTATCGTTGTAAGAGTATATGCTTTTAACCAAATTGACGAAGAAATCCAATCTTTCAGTTTACCCTTCTTGGGTCACGAGCTGCAGCAAGATGATCCTGCAAGACACACGAACAAAAACATGAGGAAGAAGCCTTGATTACTGTTTAGCTTATACAGCATTGAGCTTCTAGTTTATGCAATCTAATTGCTTTATAGATTACGCAATGATTCCAAAGAGGAAAAAACAGATCAGCATAACCGTATATGCAGTATAAGCTCAATGCTGAACATGAGAGAAACAGAAATAAAAGAAGATGGTGCAAGACTTGATGAAAATTAAGTAACTTGCACACATATATAGGTCCAGCAGAGCGGTAAGATATAAGATGCATCTCCATTTAGCCAAAAACTACAATGCAATGCTTTGAGAGGTATAAAAATTAATGCTTCATGTGAGTAATACGGCTTTGACAGTTGAGTCAACTATGTGTTAGAAATATATCAGTAAGATAAACCTTGACTATTGGGCATGCTCGTGTATTAATCTTTGACAAAGTATGGCAATATTACACCTATGACTATCCCTAATAAATAAAAGATTTCATATGAACCCCTAAGTTTGAGTTGTTTTGTAAATTTTACTTTAGAAAATGGCCTATTAGGTATTATTAATAAAAACTAACTTTACATTATAATCTAAGACAAATTTTATTCACTTAAAATAGAAAAAGCAAACAAAAATATACTCCTTTATTTTTTTTTTAATAACTATAGATTGTATTGACATCATAATGAATGCATATATTTCAAAAAATCAAATTTTGTTCTAATATAAGTTCACATGTATTAAATATACTGAAAGTCCTTAATCTACACTTCGGTTGATGCGTAAACAATTACACAAACTCGAAACCTAACTAATAACGCATAAGAATAAACAAAAGTTCGTTCAACAATAACTTGGATATTTTTAGGTGACTCCACTTTTTTCCGAAGAAACGTGGAGCAAGAATTACCCATGTAATCATGCTCTAGAAAACATGAACAGCCTCAAGTTTGAATGGATAGTTGACATCAAGAACCGCCCAAGCAAGATTATCACAAGCTTGTGGAAAGCAAAGATGGTGGACATAGTAATAAAGTTTATGTACAGCAAAAGTCCATATCTAAGTTTGCTTAAAGAAAAATTGAGACATAATTTCTGTTACTAAATTACTGATAAATCATTGTTCGACCATCAAAGAATCGAACAAGAGCATCTATTATATATTTTTAGCTTGGAACAAAAAACCGATGGGTATGAAGTTGATCAAAGACCTGAGAAAGCAACTTATATGAAATTAATGGAAAGCCAAAACCGTAGAGATAGTAGTAACAAGATCTATGAAAAAACATTTCTGGGGTTGGTTTGTTATTGACTTAGATAATTTATATAAGCTATTGGCTGATACACATCTCAGTAAATAAAATCATGCAGGCATACAAAAAGATAAAAGAGATTAATAGCTTACCGATATGAAATCAAACGCTTTAGTATCCTCTTTCTTTGAATTATTCATTGTCGAAGTAGGAGCTTGACTTGCAATGACCGGATTAAAAATATCCGGGAAAGCTGAAGAACTGCTTGCTGAACCAATATTTTGGGATTGCAAGTTCGATAAATATTGCTGCTGGGCTAAAAGGTTGCTCATAGCAGCATAGTTTATGGGTTGAGATGCATATGCCATAGGATTAAACATCAAACCCGAAGATAAAGCATTATATGTATTAGGATCCATAGGGAACATAGGATTTGGAGTTGTCCCCTGTGCCTGAAACTGAAGAATGTTACTCAATACATCATTCACCTGCTGATTTGGATTTGGATTTGGATTAGTTGTAGGATTTGAAAATAATGTCTCAGGGGTTCCATTCTTCAATGGTGATGACTCATTCCCATTTATAGACAAACCAGCCATCAGGTCATTAACATTAGTTTTTGAATTCCCTTGGCCCTGAGGAATAATAGATTCAGAACCNTAATCATGCTCTAGAAATCATGAACAGCCTCAAGTTTGAATGGATAGTTGACATCAAGAACCGCCCATGCAAGATTATCACAAGCTTGTGGAAAGCAAAGATGATGGACATAGTAATAAAGTTTATGTACAGCAAAAGTCCATATCTAAGTTTGCTTAAAGAAAAATTGAGACATAATTTCTGTTACTAAATTACTGATAAATCAGTGTTCGACCATCAAAGAATCAAACAAGAGAGCATCTATTATATATTTTAGCTTGGAACAAAAAACGATGGGTATGAAGTTGATCAAAGACCTGAGAAAGCAACTAATATGAAATTATTGGCTGGCCATTTTTTTTGGAATAAAGCCAAAACCGTGGAGATAGTAGTAACAAGATCTATGAAAACATTTCTGGAGTTGGTTTGTTATTGACAGATAATTTATATAAGCTATTGGCCAATACACATCTCAGTAAATAAAATCATGCAGGCATACAAAAAGATAAAAGAGATTAATAGCTTACCGATATGAAATCAAACGCTTTAGTATCCTCTTTCTTTGAATTATTCATTGTCGAAGTAGGAGCTTGACTTGCAATGACAGGATTAAAAATATCCGGGAAAGCTGAAGAACTGCTTACTGAACCAATATTTTGGGATTGCAAGTTCGATAAATATTGCTGCTGGGCTAAAAGGTTGCTCATAGCAGCATAGTTTATGGGTTGAGATGCATATGCCATAGGATTAAACATCAAACCCGAAGATAAAGCATTATAGGTATTAGGATCCATAGGGAACATAGGATTTGGAGTTGTCCCCTGTGCCTGAAACTGAAGCATGTTACTCAAAACATCATTCACCTGCTGATTTGGATTTGGATTTGGATTAGTTGTAGGATTTGAAAATAATGTCTCAGGGGTTCCATTCTTCAATGGTGATGACTCATTCCCATTTATAGACAAACCAGCCATCAGGTCATTAACATTAGTTTTTGAATTCCCTTGGCCCTGAGGAATAATAGATTCAGAACCAAATATATCAAACAGCTCTGGTCTTCCACTTGGCATGGTCTGTGTTAACACAGCTGCTGTTTTCTCAACAGTAGCCATTCCTGAAAAGATATCGCCTGATTCATCTTGTTCTTTATTGCTTTGGCCATGAAAAGAAACATCAGCAAACGGATCATCATTGTTGCCAGGTTGATTGGTCTGCACATCAGCAAACAGATCATCATTGTTGGCAGGTTGATTGGTCTGCACATCAGCAAACAGATCATCATTGTTGGCAGGTTGATTGACGTGCACATCAGCGTCACCAAAAAAACCATCCATCAGAGATGCAGTGTTCTCATCACTCGTTCTGGTAGAGCTGTCATTCTCATTTGCATCGTTGGTATCAATTAAATCTGGCATCTGAACTACGGGTTTCTCGGTTTTCAAACTTGTGTCTGGCTGACTTATCCTGCTACCACTTTGCTCACCATGAAGAAGGCTCAAGACCTGACCATCCAAATGGAAGAAGAAAATAAATACCAGTTACAGAATTCTGTTTCGACAAAGGATAAATATAAATACTAATCAGTTAGTGATTATGCATGAAGTGAAAAAGAAAATGCATGTGATACATTTTGATGACTCGTTTTGCTAAACCCCGATTAGAAAAGCTCAGAAATCATAATACTTGACCGGCCCAATAACGGTAGGTTTGGGTTGGACGGAATAGAATGACAAAAGAATGGAAAGGAGTCATGTACAAGGTAGCAGAATAAGCAAAATTAATGAAATGTGTCGGAGAGTTCAATCATCATGTTTGGTAGACCTATAGGAATGCATTCGCCATCCAGGGATATGGTTTAGTATGCAGTAATTAATATACATATTACATAGCATTGAGATAATTTGGTAAACAAAGAAAATTTAGTTCCTAAATATAAAAAAAGTATAATCAAACTGCGAGATACTACCAAATCATATTTAAATATTAAAGGGTTTGAGGCTATCAAAGACTACATAAAAAAAGATATTATCTTGAGAGTTCTCACTACATTCCATGACACAGTGGAAATAAGAAACCATTGCCCATGAAATGAAAGTAATCAAAATGGAGGGCATCATAGTCATTACATTCCTTCAGACAGAACACTTGGCTTTTTCATCCCTATGAAATGGACTATGGTATTCCTTCTTTGATACATACATACCAAACATTGCCTGACCTTCCTAATAGTATCTTAGATATCTTATTAATTGTAAATTACTCCATACCTTATTTGCCTTTTCTCTAACAGAAGCCTGCGGAGAGTCGGAGCATTTAAAAATGACATCCGTATTCTCAGTGAAGTATGAAGCAACAACGAGAAGATGTTCGTCGTCTGTCTTCCTCAAGATTGCCTCAAGCACACATAATCCTCTCACACAGACCTAAAATAGTTTCAACCAAGCATGAAAAGTACCATTATCAACCAAGTATGAAAAATAAGTAAAACCGATTTATTTATTTAGATAACTTATGAAGTGAACCATCATATAGAAAAAAGTTAGTGCAGATCAAAACAGAAAATTTTTTTGAACGGTTTGCCTTAGAGTCCTTGACAAATCACCCTTTGCCAAAAACTTATATTTTTCTGTAAAAAGTTTGTGCGTCAAACAAACTTGGGGCAACTATGAACCCTGACCCATTTCATTTTAAGCTGATTCTTTTAGTTTACCAATTTGATATGTCATATATAAAACATAACTTGAATCGACCCAATCAAAAGCATATGGATTAAGGCTGTTATCTCTACACTACCGATAAAAAGGTTTTAAACAACAAGCATACCTGCCACATATGTGATTGGAGCTTTGTTTCAAGTGCATGACTTAAAGCTAGTGCATCTGATTTTGAAGCCTCTGTCAGAAACACATTAAGAGCGTCTCGAGTGGGTTGTAGACGAACGCCACCAGATGTTACAATGGTCTCTAGCAATCTCTCTTCACGACTCTTCTCCCGTGAATAACTTGAACTCGAACCCGAAGCCGAACCTCCACTTGTATAATCATTCTGAGTTGTTTTAACCTCTTGACCCCAAGGGCCCGACACATCTGTTGACAACCGAGAAGTCGGCGTTGTTTCACTGTAATTGGTTTCATTAGTCAATGATCTTCTCAGATTCGGGCTCCTGTAAGTTCCCGTGTTATTCTTACTTGTGGTTTGAGCTTGTGTCAGATTATTAAATCCTTGCTTAATCGTTGCACTTCCAATGCCAACCACCTCACTAAGAAACGACTTGTTATCATCAGATGGTGAGTCAAAATTGGTATTCCCAAACCCTTGAATTCGTTGGGCAAGACCTTCTTTAGGTGGTGGCTTACTTGTGTCTTCTCCAGAAAATATAGCTGATAAAGCTTCTTGGGCAGTTTCCCTAACAGCTTTATTGAGAGCATCACCCTTCAAAGGATCTGGTTGTCCCTTATGGTGAATTAGCTGACGTACGGCCACCGAGTTCCTTGACATTTCTCTCTTGAAATCTGCACCAGACTTTCCTACAGCATACTTGATCACTCTCAAAGCCTACACATATAAAGAACAATAACGCATTTTACATAAGTAAAAAAGCGACAACTAAGCAACAATTTATTAGAGATGGTGATACCACTACAGAAGCAATATAAAAGTCTTTTTAGGCGTCGACAATCTGCTAATGGTAATAACTCCAGCTTACTTACATTCTTGTGGGTTCCTTCCACAAATTATCAACCTTTTTGTGAACGTGCTATAACACTTTGAGTTCATATGAGTAATTTGATTGATTTTTCCAGATCTTAATGATATCCAAGCATTCCCAAAGGAAGATCCTAAATTCCTATATTAGCGACATTGTTTGTGGTTGCAGGGAGAAGATATTAAAGACACTGTGTAACTTCAAACTAAATCAGATGTATTTTTAAGCAACTCTTTTTACAAAATACAACTAACTGTTGGACACAATGATTTTCATCCTAAGGAACAGACAGAGAGTGAGGTTTTATTGCAGTCCATTAGAACATGTGTCTTTCTAGTATAATTATGTTTGGAAACTCCCATTTCATATATCTAAAAACTGTTAAGGGTCATATCACATGTAAATCACTCAACCATGAGAATATTGCAACAACAAACTATCTGATGATTACAGCAAACATTAGATATCATAGCCCGTCCTTACAACAAAACAGATGAGGTTTTCTCTTTTTAGGTTACATGGGGAGGGCGAGACGTACGCGGCCTAACTGAGGTACCCTCGTCACCGTTTCCAACCCCCTTTTTCCCTGGCCACCCCCAAATGAGTACCTAGTGAGGTTTGAACTCGTGTTCTTACAGCTGATTCTGATAATTCCATTTCACATAACTACTTGCAACTTAACCACCCTCGCATAATCTAAACCACTTCCTAACATAAAACTAACTTCCAATAGTAATCCCCAACGGCCCATCCCAATAAAATCAAAATTAGTTACAAACTCAACATTGCATCATTATCGCAACTTCTCCTCTACCCAGTTTTGTTAAAACTTAAAATCTTATGTCGATAATTCCACATCTCCTAAAAACACAAACATAATCACATGTCCACTTAAACCCTTGTATAAAGTTTCCAATCAGTATTAAACTAACTAAATACATTAATCCCCCAATTACATTATAATCCGGTAACTATCACGCAAGACTATAAGACAAAATGTTGTATACAATCCAAATTAGCATGTGCAACTGCATTACAAGGGGATACTAATTAGTCGTGAAACACCAGTCATGTAATCAGTTATCATTAGCTAATGAAAAGACCTTTTTATCTCTAATGGAGTGTTTGTTCTTAATTGACTTGACTTATATTACATAAGCTCATATTTTCTCCGGTTTTCCGGGGTATGATCTGTCTACATTTCACCTCCCCCATACCTCGTTTATATTTTTTCTAGCTTCTTTTTCAGCTTTAAGTCATAATTAGCCCAAACACCCCCTAAACACAGAAACAAATACAATAATTGATCTTTATTTGTACCTAAACTAATAAACTAGTAAATGAATCCAAATTACAACAATAAAATAAATAAAGATTATAGTACCTTTTGTTTAACGATGGGGGATTTGTGTTGAAGCCTTTTAAGAATAAATTCGACAATTTCTTTAACAATAGAGACATGAGAAGAGCGAAGAAGATCACAAATCTCTTCCAATTTATAAACAGGAGTCACTTTGTCTTCATCAGATGTTGCCACGTCGATCATCTTTGATCTCCAGTATGATTCCACTGCTCTCCTGCTTTGATCCATTTTTATTTTTTAATTCAATTTTGGGATTTTGAGAAGGATCTGGTTTGTTGTTGAATGGGGAAGGAAATAGGTGGGGAGGTGAGAGAAGTGGGTTGGGTTGAATGCAAGATGGAGAGAGAGAGAGAAATTTGTGACGTGTTAAATTTTAGTTATGCTTGTCCCTATTGTGATTTTCATTATTTTAAGTTTTAACGACTAATGTTGATTGTAACTTTTGGTTTTCTTGATTATTCCATAATCTAATTATAATATATACTAAACCCCAAAATTTAACGGGGTCATTAGCGGTTTTTTACGGACTCCGTTATCCACTAATATGAGTTGTGATTGGTGTTTAGCTGTTGGATTTAGCATCACGAGGCCCAACAGTGGAGGCCATAATTCGTTGTCCAAATGCTATTGGGCTCTATGTGTTGCACCCTAAACTATTCACCCACCGTTTAGGCGTAATCGCATCTTAATACCCCTTAAAATTCGTGATACACCATTGGAATTACAAAGAAATACAGTGGTTTCTGTACTATTGAAGGACAGCCATACATTTGTAAACCAAGGCGGTGATGTGTTATCATAAGTTTCTTGAACAACAACAAAGAAAAGGTAAAGAAAACATATCCAGAGATCACCAGAAACTTCTGGTCATATGTAATTTCTTTTTAATCTTTATGATTCATTATGATTTAATTTTTGTTATTTCATGAATCTTGATTCTCCCCTTTTTTCTTCATCACCTCTGTTCACTTCAGGTGCTATCATTTTTTTTATATAAAAAATCATCTTGAATCAAACAACAACCCATTAAAAAGATTCAATCTTTATGAGATTTATTTGATTTTGTGATGTGGGTATTGCTTAAAAAGTGTTGAATTTGATTTTTATGAAAAGGGTATTTCTCAGTTTGAGATCTGAGGTATTTGTGAAATTGATTTTTATGAGATTTACATGTTGATCATCTCTACTTATGAGATTTTTTAAAAAAAAATCTTGAATCAAACAACCAGCCCTTGCACCTTTGAAAAGTGTTGAAATTGATTTTATGAAAAGGGTATTTGTTAATACTCTGGGTTTTGTAAGTGTGTATGTACACCCGTGCTTAACACGTTATTGGTGAAAATGCTTGTAAACTTTTAACAGCCAATTAGCAGTTACCATATGCAACGGTAGACACCATCTAAGCCGCTTGCATTATTTAGATAGAGGTAAATCATTTAGTTGGCTAAAAATAGGGTGTTGAGTTGTGGAGATTATGGGTTCTTGGAATGACATTGTTGACGCCAAGGAGGCTGGGCTCTGTGAGCGCAAAAACTTGGGTGGGCTTTTGTGGGTGAGCGGCAAGGGGGAGTCAGCGGGTCCCTTATGAGCACTGTTGTTGCAATTTCGTAGGGAGCCTTCTATGGTTCTACCACTTGCTTACTGATTTTTTTTTAAAGGTTTATTTAAGCTTTAGTGTTAGAAGTTTAATCAAGCACTTCCATAAATGATTGCTTCTGCTTATTTGCTTATTCTGGGGTAATGGGGTATTAATTTAAGGATATCGAAATCAGCAAGTGAAAAAGGTTTGATTTGCATTCATGTGTATTTGTTATTTGTTATTATTATCATTTTTTTTCGTTTTTATTTATTATGTGGTGATACTATGTGTTTGTGTAATTAGGCATGAAAGGTATGTGTTTTTCCTTCAACTCAAGTTAGTCCGACAAGGCCATCATTGGTGGTTCATTTTGCGGATTGTGAATCAGGATTAGCAAGTGAGTAAGATTTGACTCGGGATTGTGAAAGTGAAAAAGGCAGAGTAGTACTTTAGATAAATGTCTTTTTGTTGTTTTGAACCTAATTGTGATTAAAAGATTGGAGCCTTTACCAGTTTTAATTAGTAATTCCAAGCGCCTTTGTACTTATGTTAGTTAATACAATATTATGATGTTTCAGATATGTTGGATTCTACAAGGGAATGCAAAGTGCTGAGAGAGCAGTCGCGTACCAAATGCATAAGGAATAAGCAATCCCTGATGCCAACTTAAGGTTCTAACATTTTAAATATTTGTTTAAAAAAGATGGTTTTTTTAACATTGTATGCTAATTTTTTTGTTTGTTTTGAAGGTGAACGATGAGAAGGCATTCGATTTGTTTCTAAACGGGGGGGGGG
>LBNU01017537.1:9883-41492 GCA_014162995.1 Artemisia annua
GAAAAAAAAAAAAAAAAAAAAAAAAAAAAAAAAAAAAAAAAAAAAAGCAAGCAAATGTGCGGTTCAAACATGAGTTTTCTTTCTTTCTTTTTTTTTTTTCCTTTTTTTTGGTCAGATGCGGTCAAATTCAGACATTTACGCCTCAGATTCAGATTCAGATGTGCGGTTCAGATTTGGATTCAGAGCCTCTTAAAAAACAAATGCCACCTTAATGTTGATCCATACTCGGGGAGACCGAGTCTTTCATGTGAATATTTATATTCCTAACAAGTTATACCAATGAAAATGCATTTAAAACACAAGTCCATTTATATTTTACATCAAGTATTATATAACATGAAAAAAAGATAATTAAGGTCAAAGTTGGAAGACTTTAAAAGAGTCAAAATAGATTTATATTTTGAGACGGGGAGTAAGATCTTACTAAAAAATTGTATATACACTTTCGCTTAAGACTATTTTTTTTTTTTTCCCTAAATGTATTTGATAGAAGAAAAAAAGTAAATGGCTTTATGTAGACTTGAGCTTGGGTTAGCCATTTAAAGTTGAACATGGATTACCAAGTGAGCTATTATAAGGGTGCGTTTGGTTCGCAGAATGTTTTTGAAGGAATTGTAATCTTTGGAAGAAATTGTAATTTGAATGAATTGTAATTCAAAGAATTGGAATGTGTTGTAATTGTAATCTGTTTGAATTGTAATTGATGAAATCTGTCATTTTGTTTGGTTAACTCGTAACGTAATGTAATTCAGAAAATAATAATAATAATAATAATAAAATAATAATATTATTATTTATTAAATAATAAATCATTTAATATTATTTATTAAATAATATAATAATAATAATAATATTAATAATAATAAAATATTATTAATAATAAAAGTAGTAATAATAATAATAATAATAATAATAATAATAATAATAATAATAAATAATAAAATAAAATAATAATAATAATAATAAATAATAAAATAAAATAATAATAATAATAATAAAATATTAATATTATTAACAAAATATTAATAATAATAAAATAATAATATTATTATTTATTAAATAATAAATCATTTAATATTATTTATTAAATAATATAATAATAATAATAATAAAATATTATTAATAATAAAAGTAATATAATAATAATAGTAATAATAATAATAATAATAATAATAATAATAATAATAATAAAATATTAATATTATTAATAAAATATTAATAATAATAAAATAATAATATTATTATTTATTAAATAATAAATCATTTAATATTATTTATTAAATAATATAATAATAATAATATTAATAATAATAAAATATTATTAATAATAAAAGTAATAATAATAATAATAATAATAATAATTATTATTATTATAATAATAAATAATAATAATAATAATAATAATAATAATAAATAATAAAATGAGTGTTAGAATTTTGGTTAGTGTGTTTTTTAATCCCTTGGTCGAAACACAATGTTTATAGAGACTTGAGTTTAAGTTTGTCATCTTAAACATATAAAGTCAATCATAATTGTATTTGATATATACTCTTTCCGTCCCAAAATATAAGTCTATTTTGACCTTTTCAAAGTCTTTTCTTTCTGACTTTGATCTTAATTTTTTTTTTTTTTTTTTTTTTTTTTGTGTTATATAATATTTGATAAAAGTTATGTAAGATATTCATAACACATAACATGCACAAGATTTGTTGTTTGGTCGAATTAGAGAGAGAAAGAGAGGAGAATGTGGGAGACTTCTTGGTAGAGAGAGAAAGTAATATGTTAGCTTGAATAAAATGAGAAGTTTTAACCCTTCCCTTGGGTGGGAAGGGCTATTTATACAAAACATAAAAACACTTTTAGTAGGCTATGGAGCGGGCTGACAGTGGGTAACGACCCGACCCGACTCCACGGTGATATGATATCTAAACTAATATGATTAATCCTACGGGCTACTTAGGTGGTGTTTGTTTTTCATTAAGAGGCTCTTAACAGCCTCTTAATCTGAACCGTTCAGACGCGGTCAGACATTTTGGTCGTTCAGACCGTTTATTTTTTTTTCCCGTTCAGACACGTTCAGAGGCAGTAAGATCTTAATGGTCTAGACTTGAGAGGGGTGTCTGAATGCCTCTTGTTGCCTTTTGCTGACAACAAGGGAGTTTGTTGACATAGTGAAGAAAAATCTTGAGTAGGTGACTCGGGGAGTGGAGTAGGAACAAGGAAGGTGTCCTTGTAGCCGAACCACTATAAATCCTTGTGTTGTGGTTTGATCTTTCTAACTCTTCTCATTCATTACTTATTTACTTATACTATATTAGCTTAGTTAGTTAGTAATATATATTTGTTCATATAGTGCAAGTATTGAATTCACATAAACTAGAATCGAAGTTTTTAAAACAAACTTATTTTCATAAATTTAAAAACGGACGTAAAACTATTCAACCCCCCTTCTAGTTTTCCACAAGGTTGTCAACAGCATCAGTTTGTTCTTCACACTTAAGTTTTGAAGACATCATTCCATAGAGTACTTCAGTGCTTAAGGGGTACACCACATTAGTGAGCATAAAGATATCAACACCTCCTTTGATTGAGATATGATGAACTCCACTTGTAATGTATAGCTGCCACAAAAGAGTTTTATCTTGGCTCAGAAAACTCCAGTGCACATCTGTAGAACTTGGTGCAAACATTCTGTGGAGCTCCACATATAGTTCTTGTGCCTTCACATCAGCTCTTCCTCCATTCTTGAAATCTAGTTGAACCAGTTTCCATATAGTGTCTAAATCTTCCCTGTCACAAGACTTCACCAAGGTTTCCATGTTCTTGTAACATTCAGATGTGCCATCTGCTCTAATAATCTTCTAGACTTTTCCACCTCTATCCTTGCCAATCCTCCAGGCTTCAATCCTTGCTGAAAATAGGTTGATATACAATTTTCTTTCAAAGCTGTTGATGCGTGGTTTTATGACCTTACAACAGGTTTTACCTCTCGAGGGATCTCAAGAGGCTTACAACCCCACCAGGCAGTGTACCTGACCGATGTAGTATAGGATAGTGGTAAGTACGGGGGATTGATCGTTCTCTCACAGGGAATAGTGTTCGTTAGGTTAGAAAAACTACTCTAAAGGTCTAAGGGTGGAAGAGGATTCTTTTTGTGTTTTTATATTTTTTAGAAAGCAATTAAAATCTCGGTTTTGGAAGAAGGGCGGAATTAGTTGTTAATCAACTAACCCAAGTTTACTACTTTTGCAAATTAAAATAAAATAAATATCTAAACTATGGTGGTTGTGAAAACAATATGGAGAAAATTGTGTTTACTTAGATTTCATTACTCCCTAACTATCTTTTACCGATTAATTGATATGTGTGTTACTTGTGTGGATGAAGGGTGTATTCCTAATAACTCATGGAGTGTCATACATATCTCTCCAATTCTATGAGCTCTTATCTCGCCCTATGCCATGCACGACACAACCATAGGGGTTGTAAACAGTGGCTCATGCGTTAAATACTACCTTAATAGCCTAGTATGCCTCGACTACTTGTTTCTCAAGACGTTCAAGCACGTAACCATAAAGGAAGTTGGCCAGTTTTCTTGAGCCTAACATTGATGGAACAATCATCCCAACAAACAACAACACACACCAATTAACCAATAATTAATAGTTAGGTTTCATTAGATCTAAGCAAACACTAGAGAATTTAGCTACACATGTTAATTAAAAGACAAGCAAAAGAGATAATCAACCAACACATAGACATATTGATTGAATTAAAGTGAAGACTTATCTTTAATTAAGCATGAGGGTTCCAAGGGTTGGAAACCCTAAAAAGTACAGAAAATTCGTCTTTAGGGTTTGCCCTAAAAGTTCTCCACAAAGTTCCACACTAATGAATGAAAATTAGAAAACTATATATAGATTTTACACTCTGACGGCGTCAGGTTATAAGGGCTGACGCCGTCAGCTCGCCGCCATTAGGTTTCTCGGATGGCCTAGATCCACTTCTGACGCCGTCACCTTATAAATCCTTCTGGGCCGTCACTCTTTAACTTTACTCCTGACGGCCTACTTTTCCTAACACCTGACGGCGTCAGGTGTTAAATCCAAAATTTCCTCTGGCCCGTCATTTGATAATTGGTTTCCACTCTTTTGTCAAGGCTTTCTGACGGCGTCACCTTGTGACTTCTGACGCCGTCAGGTTGTAAATCTTCATCTTTTGAGACTTTGTCGTTTTCTTCACTTTTATGCTCCAAAAACGTCCGAATATGCATGTTTTCCAGAATTCCTCTCAAAAGTACCTAAAATGACAAAAGGAACGATTTAGGGCAATATTTGATCACATTTATACGAATTAGGGCTTAAATGACCCCCTAAAAGCGTAACACTTTTCGTCTCATCAAATACCCTTACACTTGAGATTTGCTTGTCCTCAAGCAAATGAGCTTTTATTCCAATCAAAATATGAGTTAGGGGTCATTTAACACGAATATAAAAGTAATTACAACAAATAGTTATTAGACCCTAATCATAACAAGCACGGAAATCATACACTAGCACCTCACAAATAGTGTTTGGATTCTCACATCTCTCAAATGTCATAAAGTTTATATCTCATAAATGGAAACGGAAAATAACACTCACTACCTGTCATAGCAAATAGATTACCATAGGCTTGGGAAAGGATCAATTACTCCTCCACTAGGCGTAAGCACCTAAGATAAACTATCAAAGAGGGCTTTATAAAGGGTTGTAACGTAAGGTGTAGGGATATGATAACACGGTTTGGTTGGAATAAAGGGTATTTTAGTGGTGGCGAGTTAATTATCATGATCAAATACATGCACTCTACATCGTTGCTTAAGTCAAGACTCGACTCAATCTTAGTCTAAAAATGAAATAACAAAAACTAAAAAGGAACATAAAAGGAAACGGGATGGTAGTCCGTATGTTTTTCTTCTTTCTTTTTCATATTTTTTTGTATTTTTCTTGATTTTTCGATTTTTTTTTCATACACTCTTGCCCTACCATCCAAAATAATACATCATAGGGGATTTGCATTCCCCTTACACTTGAATCTTTACATAACTTTACAATCACTATTCTAATGACTCGAATTAAGATAATCGAAAAACTTGGAGTACTTTTTAAATATTTAGCACGTATGGGGGTAATAATGTTGTTCTTCCCCATTACTTCATTACACTAGTACTTTACCCATGAGTCCCAATCGTCCCAAAACAATATGTACAAGGATATGACTTAACTTAGCAACCATGTAATTGACCGGATAATTAACTAAGGGTTTAACAAATGTTTTCACAATAATGCACCAAAGGTGGGTGCATACAAGGTAGGCTAAGGCGATTTGGGTGTACATTTAGTGGGGTGTAAACAAATTCTCACTTTGAGTAAGATGCTCAAAGGTCGAAACGAAAGGATAGGCTCGGAGGGGTGTACTAGGGGTATCGTGTACCAAAAATGGATACAACGCAAAGGGTGTGGGAGAATTACTTGACCAATGAAGTCAATGTAATTATAACAAATATACGGGTGTAAAACAATGGGTTAATCCTAATGCCTCTTATCATGTAGTAAATCTTAACTACACGAATGTAGTCTCACTTGTGGATTTGAGATGGTCCTAACGCAAGTTCTAGAATCTAAATACTACCGGTACTCACATCATAGCACCAAAGATGGATGCTTTTCCTACCAATTCTAGGGGCGAACCTCACATATTTGGGGTGGAAAATTTTTTAGTGGTACGGTTTTGTGCTAGTCATACAATTTCCTATCCATGAGACGCTCATTAAGATCAAGGTTTCACTTCTAAATGTTGTAAAAAATTTTAAATTGGCGCTAAAATTGCCCTAACAAACATTTCTCTTGGTTTTATTACAAATTTACTATCAAACAAAGCAAAACATCAAGCGTAAGTATATTCTCAACGGTGCTTTCATTTACCCCCCTTACACTTAAACCGAACATTGTCCCCAATGTTCAAATAAAAGACGTAAAAGTAAATAAGATGAAAGAATGAAATCAAATACTCCCCTGAATCGTTTGTTGTGGATAGTGATGTAACATGGTTAGATCTTCTTCCAAGATAGACGAACGTTCAAAGCTTCCCTTCCGAAATAATAAACGTCTTCTTGTCCAAAATAACCTGTTAACCTGAAAAAGATAAAGGCCAACCTCGCGTAAAATCGGCGGTAAAATCTACATAATAAGATATAATGCTTGTGGAATGAATATTTTGCAGAATTCCTGGAGATTATAAGTTAAAGAATTGACAAAACTTTTTAGGTTTCCGGAAAAATACAAAACTTTCAAAAATTGCAGAAAATTATAACCTGACGCCGTCAGGTGTTAACCCTGACGCCGTCAGAAAGTTCTGACAGAATTCTCATGTTAAGTTTCCGGGAAAAATTCTGGAAAAACTAGATCTTACTTCCTGGAATTCCTGCAAAAATTCATTATGACTCGATACAAGCATTTGACTCAAACAAGTACTAATATGTATGCTAATTTCATTGTTATGATTCATGTTCATTCGTTCTATATAAACCGATTTAGATTTCCCTTACACTTAGCTTTTGCAAAATACCTTTATATGTAGTTAAGACGAAGTTAAAAACAAAATAAAGCATTTTCACAATTTAGTTTGAAGCATGAATCATTAACAAGAAATATAACTTACATATGGAAACAAATAAAAGCAAATAAACACACAAAAACACACAAAACATGGGTTGCCTCCCAAGTAGCGCTTTTCTTTATTTACGAGTCTTGTAGCTAGACTCAAAGTCACCGTACGTTACGTGACTTCGTCGTTGGTCTCGGTTCCTAAGTCATCTTCAACAAACGCTTTAAATTTCGGATCCGATTACAAGTACCCTTTGTAAATGCTCAACACCTTTTTCCTAATTGCCTCTACAACCTTATTGGCAACCTCTCTATCAATCTTATACTTCAGCCCGAGTTTTAGGCAATCGTTGTAGTAGAAGCTCCTTTTCTCCCACACATAATCCATGCCTTTCCTCTTATCTTCTTCATTAATGTCCTCGGTAGCGCCAATATAATCCTTCTCTAACCGAGGCACAAACCGAAATTCATTCATCTTAGTGGGCATTTTATATTTGATCCTATCAGTCTCACTAGAAAATTGAATTATCCCTTCCGATTCATCGTAACTCAACTTGGACTCCTCTATGAAAGGTTTACCTAACACGACATGGGATAGGCTACAGTCTATAACACTCGCGAGATCCTCAATAATCATGAAGTCGGTGACATATGTAAAGTTTCCAACTAAGACATGTACATCTCTAACCCTCCCGAAAAAATTATAAACTCCACCGGGGTAGTTGGGGTCCTTCCTAGGGGTAAGCTTCTTGTTTACCACGTCGTTATAGACACTTGAAGACATAACCTTGATTGGGGATTCAAAATTAATATATGCTTGATTAATGTATTTATACCCTATCATGCATGGTATCTTAACGTTCTTAGGGTCACCTCTTTTTATTTTTGGATCAATTTTTGTGAGGGGGGAACGAGGGTTATCAATTATGTTGTGGCAATAAGCGATCTCTTCCTTAGTGGGGTAAAGATTAAAGTATTCATCGCCTACTCTCTCGCCTCCTTTTTCCTCAAAACTTCCTAAACTCATAGAATCATCACATATGGTGCTCTCATGGTTGTTAAGCGCATAATCTAATTGAGCATCAATTAAACTACTGAGTTCCTCAAGCTCCCTAATCTCATTCTCGACTCGGTATTTCAGTGATGCTACTTCATCGGATGTGAGGGTTGGATTCGCGTTTTCCATAATGGCTAACGGAATAATCAAAGGAAAATTTTACGAACAAAAGCACAAAGAAAAGATAGACTAAAGAAAATCCTAGAAAAATAAAATAAAAATCTCTCTAGAAAGGAATCTAGTGAGTAGACCTAATAAAATAAAAATTCTACCTAAACGATAACTATTCCCCGGCAGCGGCGCCAAAAACTTGATGCGCGGTTTTGTGACCTTACAACAGGTTTTACCTCTCGAGGGATCTCAAGAGGCTTACAACCCTACCAGGCAGTGTACCTGACCGATGTAGTATAGGATAGTGGTAAGTACGGGGGATTGATCGTTCTCTCACAGGGAATAGTGTTCGTTAGGTTAGAAAAACTACTCTAAAGGTCTAAGGGTGGAAGAGGATTCTTTTTGTTTTTTTATATTTTTTAGAAAGCAATTAAAATCTCGGTTTTGGAAGAAGGGCAGAATTAGTTGTTAATCAACTAACCTAAGTTTACTACTTTTTCAAATTAAAATAAAATAAATATCTAAACTATGGTGGTTGTGAAAACAATATGGAGAAAATTGTGTTTACTTAGATTTCATTACTCCCTAACTATCTTTTACCGGTTAATTGATATGTGTGTTACTTGTGTGGATGAAGGGTGTATTCCTAATAACTCATGGAGTGGCATACATATCTCTCCAATTCTATGAGCTCTTATCTCGCCCTATGCCATGCACGACACAACCATAGGGGTTGTAAACAGTGGCTCATTCGTTAAATACTACCTTAATAGCCTAGTATGCCTCGACTACATGTTTCCCAAGACGTTCAAGCACGTTACCATAAAGGAAGTTGGCCAGTTTTCTTGAGCCTAACATCGATGAATCAATCATCCCAACAAACAACAACACACACCAATCGACCAACAATTAATAGTTAGGTTTCATTAGATCTAAGCAAACACTAGAGAATTTAGCTACTCATGTTAATTGAAAGATAAGCAAGATAGATAGACAACCAACACATAGACATATTGATTGAATTAAAGTGAAGACTTATCTTTAATTAAGCATAAGGATTCCAAGGGTTGGAAACCCTAAAAGTCACAGAAAATTCGTCTTTAGGGTTTGCCCTAAAAGTTCTCCACAAAGTTCCACACCTAATGAATGAAAATTTGGAAAATATATATAGAAAATAAGTTCGGACGACATCAGCTTATAGGGCCTGACGCCGTCAGCTCGCCGCCATTAGGGTTCTCGGATGGCCTAGATCCATTTGGGACGTGGTCAGCTGTAAACTCTCTGGGCCATCCTCTTTAACTATAAACACGTGACAGGCCTAATTTTCTAACACCTGACGCCGTCAGGTGTAAACTTCTTGAAATTTTCTGGCCTTGTCGTCTTGGATAATTGAATTCCCACTTCTTTTGTCATCCTTACGACGGCGCACCTATGTGAATCCCTGGACGCCGTCGAGTTGTAACAATCGGATTCTTTGGCCTTTGTCATTTTCTTCCACTTTATTGCTCCAAAAAGTCGCCGAATATGCATGTTTCCAGAATTCCTCTCAAAGTACCTAAAATACAAAAGGAACCAATTTAGGCATATTTGATCACAATGTATACGAATTAGGGCTTAAATGACTCCCTAAAGCGTAAACACTTTTCGTCTCGCTAGCTGGTCCTTTGTTCCTTGGCCTTTAGGTATTGTGCAATGTGTAACGCATCCCCTATCACACGATAGATACATCATCTTATTAGCTTACGTTCCTGTAATGAATGATCGTCTGCACACAGAAGTAAGAGATAAGTTTCTCTTGATGACCAGGCCTGTGCATGCTTGGTCTAGTGTTGTGGAATCTTCATACTTAGTAAGTGTTGTATAGAACAGAGATCCTTAATATAGAATGGACTTATAGGTAAGTTCTCTTTTAAATGGTTTCCATTTGCCAGTAATCTGAGTCCTCTAGAAGAAGACCTTCTTTTTCCTTACAAACATAATGATTTGGGGCTCTTTGCTGTTATTATTTCCAATGGTGAAGAAGATTTTGCTTTCCTTACAGGTGATTTTGATTTAGAAAAATTTTTTTTTTGATTTAAAATTTGTATCATCTGTGAGGAGAGGTTCTTCTCCCACAAGGTGAAGGAAGATTTTGCAAAGTTAATTTCTCTGATTTAGCTTGATTCACCTGTGTTAACTGTTGTTTTGGCCTGTAATAGCCAGTATTAACCTTGGGATGGGCAGGATTAACCTTTTGCCCAACAGGTTTAACCTGGTTTCTACCTGTATTAACATTTGGTCTACCAGAATTAATTTTGGAGTGACCAGTATTAACCCTTGAATAAGCAGAATTAACTTTAGTGTTACCAGTATTGAGTAGAACTTGCCTAGGGACAAACTGATTAGCATGATTAATTCTGTTAGCATTGTTCCACACAGGTTTAACCACATGATTACCAGTATTAACCATTTTCTGTTTTCTCAACTCATTTTCCTTAGCCATTCTTTTTTCATGAAAATCACAATCTTTTATCAAATGATTAATACTATTACACACAAAACATCTTTTCTGAGTATATACATAACCTCCTCCTAACACTCTATTCCATTTATCATTCTTTTCCCTTTTTGGTGTCTCTGGTTTGTTTAATTGTTGCCTAGGAGATTTTAAGTGAGTTTCACAACTAGGTTCAACAGGTTTTTGTTCAGGTTCAGACACAACAGGTTTATCACTTTTAACTGATTCAGACTTTGATACTTCACTTGACATACTTTCAGGTTCTGATTCAGAGGACTCAGAGGTGTTTCCAAGTGAACCTTCACCATCATTAGATTGACAAGTAGAGTATTCACTGGTTTTATCTTCTGAGACTTTTGTTTCAGGCACTTGAGGTCCTTTTTTACCATACACATATAGTGATTCATCAAACTTTTTCTCAGGTAAAGGAGTATAGTTTCCGCTTAAAAGAGGTGGAACTCCTTTGTAATTATTAGTTTTTAAGAATCTACTATATTCAATTGAATCAGCCAAGTCAGTATCAGAAGCAGTAAACATACTTCTATCCATCTCTTCTTCATAACTTAGAACCTCACTATCTGATTTTATCTCATATCCTAGGCCAATTTTACATGTTGAGCTCATGCCACTGTCTATTAACTTTGACAAATTTTTAGAAGAATTTTTCCATTTGTCTACAATCTGTTGCAATTCTTCTTTTTCTTTAAGAGCTTTTTCACCAATTCTCCTATACCTTTTCAGTTTTTCATCTTTAGCATATATTTCATTAGCCTGAAAAGTAAGTTTTTGGTTTAAATTGGCTAGTTGTGTTTGAAGTTTATCAACCTGAGCTTCTAAAGTTTTGACACCATTTTCATAAGCAAGTATTCTTATCTCTTGTTCCTCTATTTGATTTGTTTGTTCATCACACATAGCCTTAACATTGTTGTATGAATCAATACACAGTTTAGAACATAGAGATACCTCAGAGTTAGAGCTTATGGCCATAAGAGCATGGTTTGTAGGTTCCTCCTCATCAGTGTGCTCCACCCAATTTATGATGCCATCATCCATAGTCAGCAGACCAACCTGGCTTGTCTCCTTCTTGTGGGCTTCCTCTGGATACATCCTCTTCTTTTTCTCTTTAGAATTTACCTTTGCTGTACATTCTCTTGCAAAGTGACCATTTTTGTTGCACTTCCAGCATACAAGCTTTGATTTTTCATAACCAACTGGCTTATTTCCATTTTATTTAATGTTTCTTCTAGTTTTCTTGAACAATCTCTTCATCCTGAGTGCAATCATGGCCAATTGCCAGTTGATATCCATTTCTTCAATATCAACATCATCAATCTGATCAAGATCATCATGTATGAGATCTCTTTCTTCAGATCTTCTGGCAAAAAGAGAGTAAAGAACTTCATCAGCAAAGCCAGCAGAATCATCTCTTTCCTTGTTGTTAGAAAAAGAAGCATAGTTGCCAGGATTAAAACTGCCAGAACTAACTCTGTTAGTACTGGTCTTGCCTTGTCCAACAAAGGCAGCATTGGCAGCACTGGATGATGATTTTAAGCTTCCTTTGACATCTTGTTAAAAAACCCTAAGATTGTTGAACAAATCATCAATAGACCAGTTGTCAACACCTTCTTTTAGCCTCATGCTCATAATTACATTGATCCATTCTTGAGGCATAGATCTGAGAAACTTATGGTTTGCATCTTCAGAAGACACAGGAGAACCATGAGCTTCTAGTTGAGAGAGTAGGTGTTGGAACCTTTCATAACCTTTTTCAAGCCCTTCAGAACTGCTCACTGTGAAAGCCTCAAATTGTTGTTTGAGTATGGCCTTTTGCATCTTCTTGGAGTTGGCATTCCCTCCAAATCTGACTCGAATTGCTTCCCAAATCTCTTTGGAATCATCCATCCCATGGAATCTTCTTAGGTGTTCTTTTGGAATGGCCATTAGAAGAATGGTCCTAGCTTTCCTTTCTTTCTCCACAGCATGTATCTCTGCAGCAGTAACTGGTGGAAGCACT
Source organism: Artemisia annua (assembly GCA_014162995.1). Lineage (NCBI taxonomy): Eukaryota > Viridiplantae > Streptophyta > Magnoliopsida > Asterales > Asteraceae > Artemisia > Artemisia annua. The sequence goes on from LBNU01017537.1 coordinate 22,210, forward strand.
TTAACAGTACCATCCTTGCCTACAAAGATTCTTTTCTTTGAGTTTCCATTCTGTATGACTTTCCACACATCATTATCTATGTACTCCAGATAATGTTCCATCTCCATAGCCCATATATCAAACTCTTCCTTTTTGAGAATTGGAAGTTTGATATTGGCTACAGGCACAAGCTGCTGTTGGTGTTTTGGCTTCTCATTGTCAGAGACAGCTTCTTCAGCCTCAAAGTCACTGTTACGACAAGAGAATTCATCAACAAGTTTGGACATCTTTATGGAATTTTGGTGAGTGTTTGAGTGGTTATTTTGTGGATCTGTGTTTCTTCTTACTCAGAGTTCCTCAACGAGGCTCTGATACCACTTGTAGGTCAAAAGATTTGGATCTTAGCAGCCTTTGTAAGACAATAGACACCTTGGATAAATCCAAACTATCTATATGAGAAACTCTAAACAATGTATACTTGATGTTAATGCGGAATGTTAACATAAGCATTAAGAACAACACAGAGAATTACTAACTTTGTTTTCTATTAATTTCTTGGAAAACTTGGCATAGAACACAATGCCGTAGGGTTCCTTTTATACCATAAGGAAACCCTAATTCTACAAACATGTGAAAGGATGCATACATATCTTCTCCTAAGATATCTAACCGTGTGCATATCCTTTCCTATAATATCTCCTAAGATATCTAACTTGTTCAGCAAAACAGACTTAACTGAACATAAACAGACTTAACTAATCTGGCCATACTCAACTTTGTACTGGCAGACTTAACTAAAACTACCCGACTTAACTAGACTATTCAGACTTTTAAGTCTGTTACAAATAATTCCCAACAGGAGTGCACTCCCGGGCCAATTCTTCATCAATAAGATTCCCAACTTATATCTAATGATTCTAGATTCTTCTAATCAGTATTCTAGGCCATTCTAGTCTATTTGTTGGCCAAGTTGAAGCATTAAACACCCTAGGCCTTGAGAGTAGTATGAATAGAGTCATTTCTAATCATCCCACAATCTAATCATTAATCAACTCTCAAATACTCTCTCAAAAGCTCTCAATTTCGTCCTTAGAAGTCCAGGAAAGTTTGGAGGTCCAAGAAGTCAACATTTGGAGGTCAAACCATTTGGAAGTCAACACCAATACTTGGGGTATCATTACTTAATCACTTGCTATCTTATTTCCATCATTGTAAGACTTTTAATCATGTTTTCTAATGTTCAAAATTCTGCGTTTATGTTTAAGTTTGCTATGTATTGCTAGTGCCTTTGTGAACTTGCTTAGATGATGTTTATTATATGATGATTTGATTATGATTGTGATAATACGTTTTAATTCAATTTCAAGTTAATTCTAAGAACCAATTATGTTTAAGTTTTATAGTGACATTTGTTAATCAAGTTTGACTAGTTGTTGGTGGTTTTAAAGGTCGAAAGGGTTATTTTCATTCAACTAGGCATAATCATTTGTCTATAAATGATTGTTTTTACCCATTATTCATGGTTAAGAAAAGGAACTTGAATGTGACTGTAATAAGAATGTTTTTTTTAATCAAATTGGATTGACTGAAAACAACTTCATAGGTCGGAAGGGTAGTTGTTGGCAATCAATTGTAACCTTTTTGTCTATGATCGGTTACATTTTGTATTGACCATTTCCTAAGCAAATTTGATGACACAAGAAATGTGTTTGTGTTTAAGTTTGTGAAATTATCGTGAATCAAACTTATGAAACTTGAATTGGTCTTGAGTTGATTGGTTAAACTTAATGCTTGTTTTTATAAACTAAAATCTTGACGAAGGTTTAACTTGTAAGAAAAATAGATTATAATACTATCTAATTGTCATAATCAACATGTTAAAACGAGTTATCACAATCATGCTTATCAAAGTTAATAAGCTAGCCTAAGCAAGTGTAGTTTTAATTATTTGAATTTTCATCATAATTATTATTGCTTATTGTCGAGTACAATTGATATACTATTAGTAGTTTTAATTACTTACTTTTGATTCACACAAATCCCTGTGAACGATCCCGGCTCACCACTCATAATCTTACTACAATCGGACGAGTTCACTTGCTCGTATGTGTTGTTAATAGATTAGGTAAATAGTGTTTACAAATTGTAAAACTTGCACACGTTATAGCACATCAAAGAGGTACACCAACCTCTTGACGGCTAAGAGGTACTACATTAAGGGGTAGAAAGTACAAACCAAACATGAACTTAAATTGCCAGATTTCAATTTTATGCTTCAACCAACGACTCTAGACCGTTACAAACTTAAATCTTACACATATAAAGCTTTAAACACAAGAAAAATGGAGTTTGAACAGTTAAATTCCAAACACCAATTTTTATATCTAATTAAGCTAAATATACTGTTTGAACTTGTGATAAGCGATCCAATAAGCACAATCCACTGTAAAACTATTAAACCAATAATCAACCTGCCGATGATACCACTTGTTAGGATCTAATATTTATGTACTGGATGATCTTGATGGCGGGTAAGATATCGAATCAAGCTTTATACACAATATACAAGATTAAGAAATGTAGAGATTGTAAAGAGAGTGGTGTTTGCTTGAAATGAAAACTTTATTGATGCAAGACATACCCCTCAAGTGAAGACTTGAGGGGTATATACAGGCATATATGATTACGTAGGAAACAAGTAAACACAATACTAGTTCTTATACAATGACTAAGTTTTAAACGATAACAAATCTAGTAAACTATCAATACTTTTGAGGCTAACAATTATTTCCCTCTCTTTATTTCGTTGTTTGAGTTTTTTCACTTCTCAATATTATAAAAGTAGGAGGATAAATATTTAAAAATAGTAACAAAAAGAACATTTTCTTATTTTCAATGTATTATTTTAAGTAGTTTCTATATGTACTACATATAAAGAGAAAATGTTTTTTTCTTAAAAAACTCTCAAAATAAGAAATGTATTTTTACTAATTTACCATTAATCACTTATTTTGACTAATTGTTTAACTATTTGAATGTCATCCTCATTTACTTCTAAATCTACTTTCAAAATTAATACCTAATATACTTAATTAATTAATTTTAATTAAATAATTCATATATTTTTAATTGATCCATCAATGACTAATTTATTAATTGGTACTGTTAACTTTTGAAGTCTCAAATCATTATGTAACTTATTATAGTCTTCAACCTTTTATATTTTATTTTATTTTTGTAAGATTTAAATTAGACTTACAACATACTCTTTTATTACAAATAGTATATAATATTTGGTAACTGATATTGTGATAATATGAGTTTGCTTATAGGGAAAAATATTTTAAGATAAAAAAATGTAAGAATGTTAAATTGTTGGGTAGCATTTAAGTAATAGAGAAACATTAAACTGCAAATTCGCAAATAAAATTATTCGATGCTATCCAAATAAATGATATAAGAAAAACACAAGGATCACACCAGATTGACGCAATTGAACTTTATCGAACACACAACGACGCCGTTATGCGCTGATAATTGCCTTGTATAACTAGATAATCCATGTTAAAACACAACTCGAAACATAAACTTTGAAGCACATATCAAACCTTAAAATCTCTTTTTAGGACTTATTGACTGCGCTTCGCAGCGGGTTTTATCTTTTGTTTATTTAACGTTGGTAGTTTGGTATAAATTATTTTTGTTTATTACTTACATGTTGTTCTCGAAATTTTTTTCATTGAATATTGCGGTTTATCGTTCTTATCATATGACACTCCAGCCTCGTATTTTACACTCAGTTCTCGAGTTTTGAGTGAAGGGAAATGGAAAAGAATAGGAAAAAGAAAAGGAAGAGAAAAGGAAAGGTAGTATTAGTTGATATGTTCTTGGGATAGAGAAAAGGAAAAGGAAAGTCATGTTCTTTAGTCAGAGGAAAAGGAAAATAACTTGTTCAAATTACATGTATGCCTTTTAGTTGTTAATGTCAAATATTTTTAAAATGCTATATTTGTCTTTACACAACAATCATTTCCATTTCCTTTTTCTTTCCTCCTAAAAATGGGAGGAATATTTTATTAACAAATCTTCATCCCATATTCCCTTTCACTTCCCTTACCTATCTTAAAACAAACTCAAGAACACAATAGATATTCCTTTTCCTTTCCTTTCTTCTCAAATTTTAACTTGAGAAGTGAGTGTTAGAATTTTGGTTAGTGTGTTTTTTAATCCCTTGGTCGAAACACAATGTTTATAGAGACTTGAGTTTAAGTTTGTCATCTTAAACATATAAAGTCAATCATAATTGTATTTGATATATACTCTTTCCGTCCCAAAATATAAGTCAATTTTGACCTTTTCAAAGTCTTTTCTTTCTGACTTTGATCTTAATTTTTTTTTTTTTTTTTTTTTTTTTTTTTTTTTTTTTTTTTTTTTTTTTTTTATGTATTTGATAGAAGAAAAAAAGTAAATGGCTTTATGTAGACTTGAGCTTGGGTTAGCCATTTAAAGTTGAACATGGATTACCAAGTGAGCTATTATAAGGCTTGTGAATAGTGAAAAATGCTTCATGATTGTAGTAATAGTAATAAATATACTTACACAGTTACATATCGCAACAAGGGTGGTCAAAAATACCCGAACTTAATTAACCCGACTCTACTGGAGTCCTAACAAGCTTATCCATGTCATGTTATACGGTTAAAAATCATTATTCGGTTTAACCCGATTGACCCGAACTCTTATAAAGTCGGGTTTTAGGTGAGAGTTTCAACCTTGTTTGAGTTTCGATTAACATGAATAGCATTATTTTGTTTTCATATATTTCTTTGGTTTTTATAAAAATGTACTCTCTTTTTTTATGTTATACTTTTGCTTAATCAGGTTAACACTTTCCCGATTAACTCGAATCCGAATAATCCACACCTTCGTAAAGATGGGTACGGGTAGGATTTTCCTTCCTCAAAACCCGATTAACCTGGCCCAGATAAGTCTTATTCGGGTCGGGTTTACACAAATAACACGCTTAATTACAACCTTTTGAAATCTACGGGTTGAAATTACAACATCAATTTATCTATACTAATTACTGCATAGAAAGAGAAAACTCATTTGATTAAAACCTAAAAACGTAAAAATGTGTAATATTATTAGACTAAAATACCCAATTTATAAAAAGCAATGCAATCTATTTATTTAAATACTAAATATTTAATTACAGTTTACACAATAACTTTTCTACTCTCGTTTACTACACATTCATATATACATAAAAATAACCTATAAATTACAGTTACTATACACAATCGTCGCTATTCGCGAGTAATCATTTAGTTTTAAAGGAGGAAGATCCTCTATAGTTGTATAAGACAACTTTAGTAAAGTTGTGTTTATAACTTTTGAGAATCCTTCTCCAGTTTTAAATCACTTATATTATGGATCTTTAAAATTCAAAATCACTACAGTATTAACTAAAATGTGACGTTAACTTTTTTCATCGCTACTATTGGTAAATAAAAAGTCGGCAGAAAAGGATAAAGTGGTAAAAGTTTATAAATGTGTTTTTCATGAGAAAAAAACGTGAATGCCAACAATTAATCAAGGGACTAGGAACGTTGAATTCATGTTTCAAACATCTACTTTACAAAATAAATGAAGTAACAAATCAAGGGAGGATTACGAGTTGATTGTATTTCTTACTTTTGTTTCAAACTCACTTCTATAATTAGCAAACCAGCTTAATAAACATATATAAATGATGGGCCTCTTTGATACATAGAAATTCACCAATCATTTCATTAATTCTTGATTTCTTACTAGAGATAGAAAAGAGTACTTAAAAGCACTAATCATCAGAACTATCAAAATTTATGCTTTATAGCTGATCGAGAGTCAATATGAAAAGAGTTAGAAATATGTTGTTACAACACCATAATTGATGATGTACAAATTACATTCCAATCGTAAACACTAATGAAATTTATATAGCTGATACACTTTAATTAACCATATGAATCATACCATTTTATTTTACTCGATTGTAACTAAAGCATTAAAAAGGTTAAGTTTTACTTAAGTAGCTTTTATTTTAAAAAGATATATAAACAACGTCTTTTCTTATCTCATTTTTCTACGAATATATTTTTAATGAAGACGATCGACATGTTATACGATTCAAAGTCAAATTCGATATAATTTGTTCGAATATTATAACATTTAATAAAAGTTTGTTGGAAGCAACCAAACAAATATCACATCAAGTCAAACATGCATCACATGGAGAATAAGTTTCCCATCATGTGCTCTTCTTTACATCGCAATTATGCAATATCTTCTAAATATTTATTACACAAAAAGTTAGTATACATTATCCGATCGTATTTAAATGTATTCGTTTACGTTAGACGAATACCCGTGCAAAACGACGGTTTACAACAGTAAGTAACTATACTTGCGAACTTAATTATAAGTAGTAGACATATCAAAGTATAATTATTTTTCGCTATAAAATTCCGTCGCTGTACAAATTTAGTCTTCTAGTTATTGCATATATCTTTATGTCTTTGCTGAACACGTGCTTTAGTGTATACTTTAAGATTTCAAATATCATAAAGGTTTTAACACTTCGAATATCCAATTTTTCATGTTAATTATGAAATCTCACTTACTTAAGCTCACTTGCATGGCTTTAGTTATGTCATTTTTCATAAAGAAACACTGAATCTTAAGTTTGTTTTGATGCACCACAAATGTGAAATTTTGAGCGTGTTATTGGGTGCACGTAAGATGTCGCATGCAAGGCATTTATAACAGTTGATAACTTGTAAGGGGGTTGGCAACACATGCGGGGAGGCACGGTAGAGGGTGGTTCCCGTGCGGGAACACCGTCGCCGACCCAATTTTACCGCACGGGGGAGGCTTTTTGCGGGGAAGTTTACCGCACGAAGGAAGAAAAGAATTCGAACGTTGGAGACCCAAAATTGGACCGTTTAAAGTGAGTGAAGGGTGAGTGGTGTAATGCCAACAAAAATGGGTGAGTGAAGGAAAAAGTGGGAGAATGATGTGGCATAAGGGAATTGGTTGTAAGTGAGTGAAGGGATTTGGGGTGAGGGGTGTGTTGCCAACCCCCTAACAACACTTTACTTATTTTTAAAAGTTGACTCTGTAAGTTGACTAAGTTTTCGTTTATTAATCGTGGCATTTAAAAGTTTATTAAAATGATTGTGTAAGTTGATTAAGTTTTTCATTTATTAAGCATAGCATTTAAANAGAAAAGAGTACTTAAAAGCACTAATCATCAGAACTATCAAAATTTATGCTTTATAGCTGATCGAGAGTCAATATGAAAAGAGTTAGAAATATGTTGTTACAATACCATAATTGATGATGTACAAATTACATTCCAATCGTAAACACTAATGAAATTTATATAGCTGATACACTTTAATTAACCATATGAATCATACCATTTTATTTTACTCGATTGTAACTAAAGCATTAAAAAGGTTAAGTTTTACTTAAGTAGCTTTTATTTTAAAAAGATATATAAACAACGTCTTTTCTTATCTCATTTTTCTACGAATATATTTTTAATGAAGACGATCGACATGTTATACGATTCAAAGTCAAATTCGATATAATTTGTTCGAATATTATAACATTTAATAAAAGTTTGTTGGAAGCAACCAAACAAATATCACATCAAGTCAAACATGCATCACATGGAGAATAAGTTTCCCATCATGTGCTCTTCTTTACATCGCAATTATGCAATATCTTCTAAATATTTATTACACAAAAAGTTAGTATACATTATCCGATCGTATTTAAATGTATTCGTTTACGTTAGACGAATACCCGTGCAAAACGACAGTTTACAACGGTAAGTTATTATACTTGCGAACTTAATTATAAGTAGTAGACATATCAAAGTATAATTATTTTTCGCTATAAAATTCCGTCTCTGTACAAATTTAGTCTTCTAGTTATTGCATATATCTTTATGTCTTTGCTGAACACGTGCTTTAGTGTATACTTTAAGATTTCAAATATCATAAAGGTTTTAACACTTCGAATATCCAATTTTTCATGTTAATTATGAAATCTCACTTACTTAAGCTCACTTGCATGGCTTTAGTTATGTCATTTTTCATAAAGAAACACTGAATCTTAAGTTTGTTTTGATGCACCACAAATGTGAAATTTTGAGCGTGTTATTGGGTGCACGTAAGATGTCGCATGCAAGGCATTTATAACAGTTGATAACTTGTAAGGGGGTTGGCAACACATGCGGGGAGGCACGGTAGAGGGTGGTTCCCGTGCGGGAACACCGTCGCCGACCCAATTTTACCGCACGGGGGAGGCTTTTTGCGGGGAAGTTTACCGCACGAAGGAAGAAAAGAATTCGAACGTTGGAGACCCAAAATTGGACCGTTTAAAGTGAGTGAAGGGTGAGTGGTGTAATGCCAACAAAAATGGGTGAGTGAAGGAAAAAGTGGGAGAATGATGTGGCATAAGGGAATTGGTTGTAAGTGAGTGAAGGGATTTGGGGTGAGGGGTGTGTTGCCAACCCCCTAACAACACTTTACTTATTTTTAAAAGTTGACTCTGTAAGTTGACTAAGTTTTCGTTTATTAATCGTGGCATTTAAAAGTTTATTAAAATGATTGTGTAAGTTGATTAAGTTTTTCATTTATTAAGCATAGCATTTAAAAGTTTATTAAGGGGTAATCTAGTTGAAATACTTTACTCACTTATTGGCACTTTTAAGTTTCAAAATTTATGTGCCCGGTTTGCAATGGATTTGCTGAGTCGAATGCTCATGTTCTCTTTTCATGTGCTACTGCTTCTAATATTTGGAGGCTAGTTTGTGGTTGGTGCGACTTAAAGTTCCCAGTGTTTGCTTCTTGCAACGATTGGATTCTTGGTTTTTGGCGTCTCAAGCTCCAAAAGACGAAAAGGAACGAGCCTATATCATTTTCGCTGCTTCATGTTGGACCATTTGGAGTTTTAGGAATAATATCGTTTTCAATTCTCAAGTTATGAGGATATGTGATATTTTTGATTCTATTCGTCTTTATTCTTTTTCTTGGTATAAGTTTAGAGGGAATAAATGTATTAGTTGGACCGATTGGCTGAAATCGCCTTTGTAGTTGCTAGCTCCTTGCTAGTTTCTTTTTTTTTTTTAATAATATGCCGCCGTTTAAAAAAAAAGTTCATAAGATAAACATTTATTTCTATTATGCGTTTTAAGTTACTCGTTGACATATAGAGATTTTAAACGTGTGGGAACGTATCATCAAATCGAATCTTTCATGGTTTCATATACTTCTATTTGGGTAAGTTATAAGAAAATAGAATTTGATCAATGAAATTTACGGTGTTACTATTTAAAGAATGATATAAAGGAAATAGCGAATTAGCTGAATGTAGTTACTTAAAACTTTATAAGAAAAAAGTTGGATTTCCATGTCTCAGAAAGCAACCTGCGAACAATACAAAAGAAATAATGAAGTGTAATCCAAGCAAGATCACTATCCTACTCCGATTCCTATCTTTTTTTTCAAAATCAGTTACTCATTAACAATGTGATTTGATTTGAAGAAAAAAATAAAATAAGAAGATAGAAAAGAACTTGTAGCCATCTATTTTAATTGAAATGGAAAATTAAAAGAAAATGTATTTATTTTTACAGATGTACTAGTTATAATACCCGCGCATGCGCGGGTTTTTTTTCAAAATTTTTTGAATAATATATTTTTATTTATTAAAAATTAAATAATTTAATCTTTGTTTTGTTTGATTTATGATTTTTAATTATCGTTTTTTATTATTAAAGATAATCATTTAAAAACTTAATCCTATTATTAGTTGCATCTTATCTATATTTTTTGTATTTATCTTCTATTTGTGTAGTATATCAATAAAACGAATTCAAAAATTTATAAATTAGAAAATAATAATTAAAATATTACCTAGTAAGGAAATAATCTTTTCTTTTGAAATACGAAAGTCCCCACTAAGGATTTTGTTTTATTATATAAAAAAGATTTGTAATATTGCGGTTCATTCTCGTCATTTTCATTTTATTTCTCATTTGATCATAATTGTTACTCAATAACTTGTAACTTAAATTAACAAAAACAATTTAACATAAAACCAACTAAACATAATATACTTTTATCGTTTTCCTTATTCATCTTTCTATCTACAATAAAAAAAGCTACTTTAACAAACTTTTTCTTATTATTTGCTTCATTCATTATACTATATAACATTTATTTAAGTGGAGCTAGAGATCCGGTACTGTTGTGAAGTTGCTGGTTGGGAGGTCGGCTGTAGGGAGGATGATGGCTTGGGTGTATTGTGGAGCCGTGGCTCGAGCCGACACTATTTACATTTGCNTGATATTTTTGTATTCTATTGTCTTTATTCGTTTTCTGATAAGTTTAGAGGGAATAAATGTATTAGTGAACCGATGGCTGAATCGCTTTGTAGTTGCTAGCTCTTGCTAGTTTTTTTTTTTAATAATATGCCGCCGTTTAAAAAAAAAGTTCATAAGATAAACATTTATTTCTATTATGCGTTTTAAGTTACTCGTTGACATATAGAGATTTTAAACGTGTGGGAACGTATCATCAAATCGAATCTTTCATGGTTTCATATACTTCTATTTGGGTAAGTTATAAGAAAATAGAATTTGATCAATGAAATTTACGGTGTTACTATTTAAAGAATGATATAAAGGAAATAGCGAATTAGCTGAATGTAGTTACTTAAAACTTTATAAGAAAAAAGTTGGATTTCCATGTCTCAGAAAGCAACCTGCGAACAATACAAAAGAAATAATGAAGTGTAATCCAAGCAAGATCACTATCCTACTCCGATTCCTATCTTTTTTTTCAAAATCAGTTACTCATTAACAATGTGATTTGATTTGAAGAAAAAAATAAAATAAGAAGATAGAAAAGAACTTGTAGCCATCTATTTTAATTGAAATGGAAAATTAAAAGAAAATGTATTTATTTTTACAGATGTACTAGTTATAATACCCGCGCATGCGCGGGTTTTTTTTCAAAATTTTTTGAATAATATATTTTTATTTATTAAAAATTAAATAATTTAATCTTTGTTTTGTTTGATTTATGATTTTTAATTATCGTTTTTTATTATTAAAGATAATCATTTAAAAACTTAATCCTATTATTAGTTGCATCTTATCTATATTTTTTGTATTTATCTTCTATTTGTGTAGTATATCAATAAAACGAATTCAAAAATTTATAAATTAGAAAATAATAATTAAAATATTACCTAGTAAGGAAATAATCTTTTCTTTTGAAATACGAAAGTCCCCACTAAGGATTTTGTTTTATTATATAAAAAAGATTTGTAATATTGCGGTTCATTCTCGTCATTTTCATTTTATTTCTCATTTGATCATAATTGTTACTCAATAACTTGTAACTTAAATTAACAAAAACAATTTAACATAAAACCAACTAAACATAATATACTTTTATCGTTTTCCTTATTCATCTTTCTATCTACAATAAAAAAAGCTACTTTAACAAACTTTTTCTTATTATTTGCTTCATTCATTATACTATATAACATTTATTTAAGCGGAGCAAGAGATCCGGTACTATTGTGAAGTTGCTGGTTGGGAGGTCGGCTGTAGGGAGGATGATGGCTTAGGTGTATTGTGGAGCCGTGGCTCGAGCCGACACTATTTACATTTGCTGTTTTTCTTATAGAGATTTCCACTAAGTTGCCAATTAATTTTTTGGGCTAATTGCATATTTTACACATGTTTTCCATTATCAGAGATTTTGAGGGTTAATTGTATTTTGTACACCTATTTTCCATTATCAATTCTAGAACCAGTTACATAAGGAATCAATGTTTCATCTGTTGGGTTTTTGTTGTACCCTTTACAAGGTTAGTTTAACTAGAAAGTTAGTCTAACCAAGTTTCATGCTTACTTGTGATGTAATGTTCAAAAAAACTCAGCATAAAAGTAACAACAATGTTTTTTCAACGTTTAATTCTTTATTGATATAAATCAACGAATTATACCCAAGTGTTTGTGGAACAACACTTGGGATTGAATGAAAAGTGTGTTTGTGATCTTCTCTCTAAACTTAAACACTAAACCTATGTTAAGTGTTTAAGTAAGAACGATGCTAACCAATAGAGTACTACTCTAGAACTTAGTTCTTCTTTTGAGAAGGGTTTGAGCTCTTAAAGATATGATGATATTATAGTTTGAGAGCCTCAATCCCTTCGCTATACATTGAACTATTTATAGGCGGATATGTATCTATGAGCATTCGTGACACAGAAGCTACTTGCTATTTGGACAGGCTAAAGTCCATATAGTGTATTTTGTTTCTACCCTAAATTACAGTTGTAAACCTTCTTTCGGTGTAACTGTTTTTACTTAAGTACTTCTTGACCTTTGATAAGATTTGTGACAACTTATCTTCCCTAGAAGTTTCCCGCTCATTTCTTCAACCCCCTAGTTACTCAAAGGATAACTAAGTCTTCATTCAAGGTTTTATTGGTTAGGAAGATCTCGGGTAGTCAGAGAGTTTATTGTCATCACTCTTTGACTCCATCATTCAGGTCTTGATTCCTATCTTCAATCTCTAAGTTCCGCCTTAGATAATGATGAGCCTTTTCTTCAGACTTTGAGGAATATCTTGTGAATGACTTTCTGATGACTGTACATCAGAGACAGACTACACTTAGGATGTTTTTCTTTCAAATCTATACGTAAGGGGTTTTTGGGCACTGAATTGACCTTACAATCTCCCCCAATTTGGATAGAAAAATTGCCTAAGCGTTTTTCAGTGTTAGTGAGCAAATACATAGAAATTTTTATAACTGATCATACAAGACTGTAAGCTAGAGTAAAGAAAGACAGATAGATAATATTCATTCAGTTTTGAATTACAACTTTTCTTAATAAGAAGTATTAAATCATATCTATCGTTGTTATTAAAACTCATAGCCTAGTTCTTCCATCTTGATTTTCTTCATAGAGTGCTTGTCTTTGTCTGGTATTTCATCAATCAAGGAGTCTATGTACTCTACAAACCTGTTGTTCCAATAATATCACGTCTACTCTAATAATCTTAGTGAGATAAAGTGGGTGTGGACACTTTAGTTTAGAGAGAGGAACGAGAGAGAAACAAGAAAGTCTCGCATTTTATTAATGAGAACACCCACCTTATAACCCATGAGGTAGGGGTATTTATACCCAAGCATAGTCATTGAATTCAACCTGATTGTTTTTTAGAAGATTAAACAAATTGTTGATGTCTTTCAAAGTTAGGTCTTGATTATGCCTGATAGCAATAGTGAAACGTCTCCATTCAGGTTCTAGGTTTGTGAGAAACATAGTGTTGTGTTCAATGTTTGATCTTTTGAGGTTATGACAATTCATTTCATTGATAAGCTTGTTGAAACGAATGTACGCATCTTCTAAACTCTCCTCAGGTAATTTCTTGAAAGACTGATAATTCTACAGAGCCAAAGTCTATTGTGTTTGTGTGCCAACATCTGAACCTTGCATCAATCTTTCCAAAGCTTTTCATAAGTCATTGCTTAACCCATATAGAATTAAATTATTGGCTCGGATATCGGCTTCAAATTGAGAAAGTGATGCGATGATTGTAACCCTTGCAAAAGGTTTTACAATCCTCCAGGCAGTGTACCTAATCATTGTAGTGTAGTATAAGTAAGTCTGGAGGATTGATCGTTCTCTAGGGGAATAGTGTCGTTAGGTTGAAGTGTATGTCGAATTAAGTCTAAAGGTGAGGGATGATTCTTTTTGTGTTTTTATATTTTTATGAAATCAAATTAAAATCTCGGGTTTTGTAAGAGTGGGCGGAATTAGTTGTGTTGGGAATTATACTAACAGTTACCACGGCTAAGTATGGAGGTAACCACTGCTGAAGAATGCACTAGCAGTGGAAACACTTTACCACTGCTAGTACATACCATTACCACTGCTATTAGGATAACTGTTTGTAATCGTGTATAGATAAGTATAGAATAGATCTTGTGTATATTCTATTTAGTTATGATTATACTTATCTTGTAAAGGACTCCTTGTGCTATAAAAGGAGGTCCTAGGTTAATGTTCTTTATACGTATCTTTTAGAGAGCTTCAAGGTGTAACCCTAGTGATAAGCAAGATCACTCGTATTATTATCATTAATAATATTGAAGCTTAAAGTTTGGTTAAACCTTTGTGTTCATCAAATAACATTGTTCTCACTTACAATACAACTCATATACAATCTTCTAAGTGTTAACAAGTAAATTCCGCGTGCTTGTTAGTATTACTCAAAGTATCACTCTAACACAAGGCGTGTGTTTAGATCCATCAAGTGGTATCAGAGCCAGGTTCTGATACTTTGATTTAGAAGATCCAAAGAAACAGCTTGTCCCTCACCAAAATCAATGGAGATGGAAAACAATCAGTCCAACACTGCAGCAAGACTTCCAAAGCTCAAACTCAATGAGTTTGAGATGTGGAGGATTTTAATAGAGCAGTACTTTCTTATTCAAGACTATGCTCTATGGGAGATCATCATGTTTGGTGATTCTTTCAAGCCTAGTACTACTACAGAGAAAGTTGGTGATAAGGAAGTAATAACAGTTAATGATGTTCCTTCTACTAGTGATGAAAGAACTCAGAAGAAGAATGATTTGTAGGCTAGAAGCTTGATTCTAATGACTCTTCCCAAAGATCAGATCATTGCCTTTAGCAAGTATAAGACAGCAAAAGAATTGTTTGAAGAGATCTGCTCAGTGTTTGGTGGTAATGATGCTACCAAGAAAACACAAAAGACATTGTTAAAGCAGAGTTATGAAAATTTCTCTGCATCTGGCAATGAATCTCTTGATTGCATTTTTACTAGACTTCAGAAGGTGGTAACACAATTGACTGTGTTTGGTATTGAGGTTGATAAAGAAGACATCAATCTTAAGTTCTTAAGAAGTTTGCCTTCAGAGTTTCAAACCAATGTTACTGTCTGGGAAAATAAACCAGATATTGACACAATGAAGCTCAATGATCTTTACAATAACTTTACGATCATTGAAAAAAGGTTAAAGAAGGCTGGGAAGCTGAGTACAAGTTCTGGAAGCTTAGCACTGTTATCATCCTCTGTTGATGATGTTTCTGATGATGATGACAATGATGAAGATGTTGCCACTGCTGGTTCCAATGTTTCCACTGGCAGTGCAAGTGTTTCCACTGGTGGTTCCAAAAAGAAGATTGTTGGACTTGGAGATCCTACATTCTATGCTTTCATCTCTAATCAAGTAAATGGGTCAATCCTTACTCATGAAGATTTGGAACAAGTGGATGATGATGACTTGGAAGAGATAGATATCAAGTGGCAGGTTGCACTTCTTAGCATGAGGGCTAAGAAATTTTGGAAGAAGACTGGAAGGCCAATTACTATTAATGGCACTGAAACTGCAGGCTTTGACAAGAAGAAAGTGGAGTGTTTCAACTGTCATAAGTTGGGACATTTTGCTAGAGATTGCAGAAGACC
Organism: Artemisia annua; assembly: GCA_014162995.1. Taxonomy (NCBI): domain Eukaryota; kingdom Viridiplantae; phylum Streptophyta; class Magnoliopsida; order Asterales; family Asteraceae; genus Artemisia; species Artemisia annua. The sequence goes on from LBNU01017537.1 coordinate 37,761, forward strand.
TAGGAAGCAGGACAATAGGTCTACTTGGTACAAGAAAAAGAAGGAACCAACTGTGGAAGAACCAAAGGCTATGCTGGCAATTGATGGAGTTAGCTATGACTGGAGTTTTATGGCTGATGAAGAAGAAGAAGCTCCAGATGCTGCTTTGGTTGCCACTGAATTTGCTCTCATGGCTTTCTCTGACTCTGAGGTACAAACAAATGATAGTTGCTCTAAATCTTGCAAAGCTTATAAAGAATGTGAAAGACTTAATGAACTATTAGAGAATCAAAGAACAGAGTTATTAGCTTCTAATTATAGCTTGTCAAATCATAAAAAAGGCATAGCTGTGTTAGAAAAACAGTTAGAACATTATAGGGAAAATGAGTCTAAATATAATGATGACATTGTTGTGTTAAAAAGAGATTTAGACCACAAAACTGCTGTTAATGAGGCACTTAGAGAAGAGATTGAGAAGCTTAAGAAGATAAATGAGAATGTTAATTTATCTGTTGATACTCTGTATTATCAGTCTCAAACTATTGATAAAATTTGGGAAGCTCAAGTAGTTAATAAGGCAAAGTCAGGTGTAGGATACAACACAGTCCCTCCACCACTAAGAGGTATTCCATCACCTCCAGGTATTGACCTAGCACATACAGGGTTAGAAGAATTTCAGGAACCCATTCTTGAATATGGACCACCCAAGTCTGTGAAAAGTGAGGAACATGTTAAGCATGAATCTGATGCTTTTGAAAGTGCAAGTGATTCATCTTTAGTAGATGAAAGGTTTAAGAAAAATGTAGAAACTTCTGTCCCAAAAGTTGTTAATACCAATACAGAGAAATCTAGGAAACAAGCTAATCAACCTGGACCAACTTTAAGGTATGCTGACATGTATAGAAATAAGTCTCTAGTTCCTAGGGGTAACCAGAGGAGTTGGAATCACTCAACAACTAGGTAGTGATTTTGTCATGAACAATAAAGCATGTCATATCTGTGGTAGTTTTGATCATATGCATGCTAAATGTGACTATCATGTTGGGAGAAGGGAAGTTTCTGGTAATAAGAGGGTGGACACAAACAGGTTTCAAAACAAGTCATACCCTAATTCACACAGCAACATGATCCCAAGAGCAGTTCAACTAAGAAGTGGACTTAAATCTTTTTCCACTGCTAAAACTGTTAACACTGCTCACCCTAAATCACCTGTTTCAAGTGCAAAACCAAAAACTACTTTTGTTAAATCTGCACAAACAGGAAAAAGGACCTTTTATAATAAAAAGGTTAGTTACAACCAACAGTGGGTACCAAAAGTTAAACCAGCAGTTTCCACTGCACAGTCAAAAGTTCCCACTGCTAGTGTTGTGAACAAGAACAGGGGTAACATGGGGAATGCTGTGAAGGCCTCAGCGCGTTGGGAATGGAAACCAAAGGGAAATAATTCCACAACCAATCCCAATGGTGTATCAATGACCTTTGATAGATTTAACTATATTGATACACGAGGCAGATCCAAGTCAATCATGGCTTGGGTCTCCAAAAGAAACTAACTCCTTTATTTTATGTGCAAGAACATCCAAAGACCAAACGAACAGATCAAGGATATACAGACTGTGGATGTTCAAGGCACATGACTGGCAACAAGTCCTATCTCTCTAATTTTGAACCTTATGATGGACAATTTGTCAGCTTTGGAGGTGGAGTTGGTGGAAGAGTTACTGGTAAAAGTGTAATCAAAACTGGTAACTTGGATTTTGAACCTGTGTTCTATGTAAAAGAGCTTAAGTACAATCTCTTTAGTGTTTCACAGATATGTGACAAGAAAAACAATGTTCTTTTTACTGAAGATATGTGCTTTGTTCTTTCTAAGGATTTTAAGATGCCTGATGAAAGTCAGATCCTACTTAATATTCCAAGAAAAGGCAACTTATATAGCTTTGATATGAATAACATTGTTGCTAAATATGATTTTGCTTGCTTGATTGCAAAGGCCACATTGGATGAATCCATGCTATGGCATAGAAGACTTGGTCATGTTAATTTTAAAACCATAAATAAGATTGTTAAAGATGGTTAGGTAAGAGGCTTGCCTCAGAAAATATTTGAAAATGACCAAACCTGTGTTGCTTGTCTGAAAGGAAAATAAGACAGAGCTTCTTGCAAAACAAAGGCTTTTAACTCTATTGCTCACCCACTTTATATGTTGCATATGGAATTGTTTGGTCCTACATCAGTGAGTAGCATAAATCTTAAGAAATATTGTCTTGTTGTGACTGATGATTTTAGTAGGTTTACATGGGTTTTCTTTCTTAGAACTAAGGATGAGACAACTGGCATCCTTAAGACCTTTATAACTGAAGTAGAAAACCTAAATGATACGAAAGTTAAAGTTATCAGGTGTGACAATGGGACAGAGTTTAAAAATAGAGTTATGGATGATTTTTGCAGAGATAAAGGTATTAAAAGAGAATTTAGTGTAGCTAGAACTCCTCAACAAAATGGTGTAGCTGAGAGGAGAAATAGGACACTAATAGAGGCTGCTAGAACCATGTTGGCAGATTCAAAATTGCCAATTACTTTTTGGGCTGAAGCAGTTAACACTGCTTGTTATGTGCAAAACAGGGTTTTAGTAGTAAAAACAAAGAACAAGACACCTTATGAGCTATTTAGAGGTAGACCCCCTATCCTAGACTTCATGAGACCATTTGGATGTCATGTCACAATTCTCAATACCATAGATCATCTGGGTAAATTTGATGGGAAATCTGCACGTTGAGTTTCTAGAAAATAGGCCTAATGTTGAAGGAACTAGCCCAAAATGGTTGTTTGATCTTGATTCTCTAACCCATACCATGAATTATGTGCGCTCTATAGGTACAAATACTAATGATTTTGCAGGTTCAGAAGAGTTTGTTGATGATGATGAGCCAAGCAAGGATCAAGAGGATGATCAGGATCAAATATCTTGCCTATTTGGGATCATGCAGATGATGATTTTGTTCCAAAGACTGGAAATGAACCTTCTAATGATGCTAGTAAAGAAGGTGATGGAAATGTGTTCAAAGCAACTTCCATGAACATTATCAATTCTAAAAGCAGTGGGAATACAGATTCCACTGCTAGGCCAGAAGTTTCCACTGCTACACCAGATGTGGAAAATTCAACTCCAGTTACTCAGGAAGCTCAAACCAGTGATGTTGAAATAACAAATATGCCTACTGTGATTGAAATTCCTCAAACTCCCCACACCAGAATTCACAAATCACGTCCACTTGAAAATGTGATAGGAGATGTACAATCTGGAGTCAAGACTAGAAGACAAACACAAATGACTGACATTCATGGTTTTATCAGTGAAATCTATGACTCCAAGAATCATGAAGGTAAGAATGAATGTTTGTTTATGTGTTTCCTATCTCAAATGGAACCAAAGAATGTATTCAAGGCACTTGAAGATGAAAGTTGGGTAGAAGCAATGCAAGAAGAGTTGCTTCAGTTCAAAATTCAGAAGGTTTGTGTGCTTTGTGATTTACCTGCTGGTATGAAGGTAATTGGTACCAAGTGGGTGTTCAGAAACAAAAAGGATGAAAGAGGAATTGTCATAAGAAACAAGGCAAGGCTTGTGGCTCAAGGATACACTCAAGAGGAGGGTATTGATTATGAAGAGGTGTTTGCCCCAGTTGCAAGAATAGAAGCAATTAGGCTTTTTCTAGCCTATGCATCTTTTATGGGCTTCACAGTCTATCAAAT
>LBNU01017537.1:41999-97324 GCA_014162995.1 Artemisia annua
AAGTTGCACACCTAATGAATGAAAATTAGAAAAATATATATAGATTTTACAATCTGACGGCGTCACATTTTAGAGTGTGACGCCGTCACCTCGCCGCCAAAACTCTCTCGGATTACTCAGATCTATTCTTGACGCCGTCCCCCTTTAAATATCTCTGGGCCGTCTCCCTTTAAGCTATAACGTGACGGCCTACTCCCATTTACACGTGACGTCGTCACGTGTAATTCTTCCAAAATATCTCTGGGGCGTCTAGTGTAAAAATCATCCACCTCTTTCTCAAAGCGTGACGCCGTCAGGTACTGTTTTCAGCTTGGTTTTGAGACTTTGTCGTTTTCTTAATTTTTATGCTCCAAAAACGTCCAAAATGCTTCCTTTTCCAAATTTCCTCTCCAAAGTATCTAAAATGACAAAAGGAACGATTTAAGGCAATATTTGATCAAATAATTACGGATTAGGGCTTAAATGACCCCCTAAAAGCGTAACACTTTTCGCCTCATCAAATACCCTTACATTTGAGATTTCCTTGTCCTCAAGCAAATGCGCTTTTATTCCAATCAAAATATGAGCTAGGGGTCATTTAACACTAATATAAAAGTAATTACAACAAATAGTTATTCCACCCTAGTCATAACAAGCACGGAAATCATACACTAGCACCTCACAAATAGTGTTTGGATACTCTCATCTCTCGGGTGTTATAAACCTATATAACTAAATGGAAATGGAAGAAATATCACTCACTACCTGTCATAGAAAATAGATTGCAATAGGCTTGGAAAAGGATCAAAAACCTCCTCCACTAGGCGTAAGCACCTAAGATAAACTATCAAAGAGGGCTTTTCAAGGGTTGTAATGTTAGGTGTAGGGATATGATAAACACGGTTTTGTTGGAATAAAGGGTATTTTTAGTGGTGGCAGGTTAATTATCTAGATCAAATACATGCACAATGCGGCGTTGCTAAGCCAAGACTCGACTCGATTTAAGCTAATAAGAAAATAACATAAACAAAAAATAAAAGGAAACGGGATGGTAGTCCGTATGTCTTTTCTACTTTTCTGTTTCCAATTTTTTTTGTTTTTTCTCGTTTTTTCGATTTTTTTTTCATACACTCTTACCCTACCATCCAAAATAATACATAATAGGGGCCTCGGTTCTCCCCTTACACTTGAACTTTTACATACTTTACAATAAACTATTCTAATGACTCGAATTAAGATAATTGAAAAAAACTTGGAGTACTTGAAAATATTAACGCACATGTGGGGGTAATAATTGACTTCTTCCCCATTACTCCATCACATTAGTACTTTACCCATGAGTCCTAATCGTCCCAAAACAATATGTACAAGGATATGACTCGACTTAGCAACCATGTAATCAATTAGACAATTAACTAAGGGTTTAAACATGTAACAATAATGCACTAAAGATGAGTGCATACAAGGTAGGCTAAGGCGATTTGGGTGTACATTTGGGGTGGATTGTAAACAAATTCTTCCTTTAAGTAAGATGCTTAAAGTTAGAAACGAAAAGATAGGCTCTGAGGGGTATACTAGGGGTATCGTGTACTAAAACTGAGTACATCGCTAAGGTGTGGGAGAATTACTTGACCAATGAAGTCAATGTAATTATAATACGGGTGTAAAACATGGGTTATCCTAATGCCTCTTATCATGTAGTAAATCTAACTACAAGAATGTAGTCTCACTTGTGGATTTGGGATGGTCACTAACGCAAGTTCTAGAATCTATAAACTACCGGTACACACACAAGCACCAACAATGAATGCTTTTCCTAACAATTCTAGGGGTGAACCTCACATATTTGGGGTGGAAATTTTTGAGTGGTACAATTTTTGTGCTAGTAATACAACTCCTATCCATGAGACGCTTATTAATACTAAAGTTTCACTCCTATATGTTGTAAAAAAAATTTAAATTTGGCGCTAAAATTGCCCTAACAAATATTTCTCTCAGTTTTATTACACATCTACCATTAAACAAAACAAAAATCAAGTGTAATAGCATTTTCTAAGGTGTCTTCATTTACCCCCCTTACACTTAAACCAAACATTGTCCCCAATGTTCACATAAAAGATGTAAAAGTAGAGAAAATGAAAGAATTAAACAAATACTCCCCTGATTCGTTTGATGTGGATCGTGTGGTAACATGGTTAGATCTTCTTCCAAGATGATGTAAAAGCTCCAAGATCAAAGCGACGCCAAAAGATTGATGTCATGAACTTGATTCCATGTTCATCTTCTTGTCCAATGTAACCTGTTAAACCTGAGAACAATCTAGGCTAACCTTGCGTAAAATCGGCGACAAAATCTATATAAGCATATAATGCTTGCGGAATGAAAGTTTTGCAGATTCCTGGAATTAAAGATGCAGTAATTTTTATAATCCGACAGAAAAACTAAATTTTAAAAACTTTTTCTGGAATCAGTACCTGACGCCGTCAGCTATTCAAGGCTGACGCCATCAGAATTGATCTGACAGAATTCTTATGTTTAGTTTCCGGAAAATTTCTGGAAAAACAATTACCTTAATTCCTGGAATCCTGCAAAATTTCATTATGACTCGATACAAGCATTTGACTCAAACAAATACTAATATGTATGTTCAAATTATATCGCTACAATTCATGTCCAATTCGTTCTTATAAACAAATTTAGATTTCCCTTACACTTATCTTTTGCAAAATACCTTTATATGTAGTTAAGACGAAGTTAAAAACAAAATAAAGCATTTTCACAATTCAATTTGAAACATGAATTATTAGAGATAAAAGTAAAACATACATATGGAAACAAATAAAATCAAATAAACAATCACACAAAACAAATAAAGCTTGGGTTGCCTCCCAAGAAGCGCTTTTCTTTATTAACGAGTCTTGTAGCTAGACTCAAAGTCACTCTGCCCTACGTAGGTGAGTTCCGCATCGAGGACATCCTTAGGGTTGATTTTGGTTTGAAGCTTCCTATTGGTGCGTTTGGTGAGATATGTCCTCTCAAACTTCTCTCCATCCGGATGATATAATGTCATTTTTATGTGCCATAATCCATCTCCTTCCTTAGGTGGCTTTTCCCAATTCCATTTATGTTTATCATCCTCGCTTTTCCACTTATTCATTGCTAGGTTCATTGGCAAAAATTCTAGGAAGTCAGTCATCTTTCTAAAAACTAGGGGATCTTCAAAGGGGTCTAATTCCGTGTCTCTAGCCAAAAGTTGCTCTACCGTATGTGTTCGGTTCACAAAGTCGTCTTCTAGGTAGAATGGGCGTTGGGGTCCTATGAAGTCTCCATCTAACCANGTAGGTGAGTTCCGCATCGAGGACATCCTTAGGGTTGATTTTGGTTTGAAGCTTCCTATTGGTGCGTTTGGTGAGATATGTCCTCTCAAACTTCTCTCCATCCGGATGATATAATGTCATTTTTATGTGCCATAATCCATCTCCTTCCTTAGGTGGCTTTTCCCAATTCCATTTATGTTTATCATCCTCGCTTTTCCACTTATTCATTGCTAGGTTCATTGGCAAAAATTCTAGGAAGTCAGTCATCTTTCTAAAAACTAGGGGATCTTCAAAGGGGTCTAATTCCGTGTCTCTAGCCAAAAGTTGCTCTACCGTATGTGTTCGGTTCACAAAGTCGTCTTCTAGGTAGAATGGGCGTTGGGGTCCTATGAAGTCTCCATCTAACCATGGTCTGTATCTAGAGTGTCTCCTATTAACATCTGTTGGTTCCTCAAAGGTGTCATAGGCGTGTTTCTTAACATCATATACCGACCAAGTTTCTCCTTCTCCTACCGCTATTTTAGATCCCTTACAATCAATCATAGCACTTGCGGTGGCTAGAAATCCTCTTCCTATCAACAAAGGGCATGTGGGGTCGCTAACCATGTCAAGGACGTGGAAATCGGCTAAAATTGTTAATTTCCCTATGTGTACTACCACGTCCTTTACTACTCCAACCGGGTATGCCACACTTCTGTCCGCTAGACCTATTATTACCTCAGTTTCTTCTAGATTTCCTAGTTTGAGGGTGGTATAAAGAGTTAGTGGAAGTAAGTTAAGGTTTGATCCAAGATCGGCTAATGTGTCGTAAGCCTCCGAATTACCGATCTTGCAAGGCAGGACAAACAAGCCCGGGTCATCTAATTTTTTAGGTAACTTGTTTCGAACGAAGGTGGTCCTCTTGTCGCCAAACTTGAGTTTCTTCTCATATTTTTCTAAGAGGGCATTATAGTATGGAGCTCGTGCAAAAACATCAATAACCGGAAGTTCGAGGTGGAGCTCCTCGAATTCTTCGTCAAGGTTTTGAATGGGTGGAGTTTCAACTATGTTGTTGACCAATTTAGTGTTGGATATCCTATTCTCGTGGTCTTTTTTAGGGATTTGGGTTTGTTTGAAACACGTGCTCATGGCATTGACCGAATAGTATTGCGGGCAAGAACTAAGAGATGAAACTGAAGAGATGGAGTTAACGTTTAGTTTCGGGTTCTTGACCGGTCATTGAGGACTTTCAACAAGGTGTCGATCTTATTGTTCATCTCGCTTTGCCTTTGTTTGAAATCGGATTCAAACTTGGCTATACGAGCGTCTTGAGATGCCATAAATTTAGACATCAATCCTTCAAAATTATTGGTACTACCATTGTTATTGGAAGGATTGTTGTTGAAAGTACGGTTTGTGGTTGAACCGTTTGGTTGAAAACGATTAGATGGATTGGAAGAATTGTTTTGGGGCGTGTTTTGATTTTGTTTCCACCTAACGTTTGGGTGATTTCTCCAAGAGGGGTTGTAAGAATCACCGTAAGGGTTTGGATCGGGTTTGAAAGTGTACCACTTTTCTCCCGCTCCGTCGGTACGCGAGGATGCGTAGTCCGCAAAAGCTTGTTCGGGGAGTTCCATGCAATCACGAGTGTTGTGGGGACCACTACAATACTCGCATGAAGAAGTGATTTTGTTCACTTGGCTTGAAGGTTTAGGAGCTTCGTAGGATTTCATGAGATACTTGACTTGGTCCTCAAGTTCCATGATCCTATGGTCGGAAGTGCTTGAATTATTCGAAGGCAAAGATATTGCCTTGACCGTTTTGTTCAAATCACGGGGATCATTCCAACTTTCGTTGTCATAGAGAGCAAGATCTTCTATGAGTTCCCATGATTGTTCCGCACTTAGATCACGTAGCTTGCCACCGGCCGCTTGGTCAATGGTTTGCTTCGTGGGGATGTTGATATGGTCATAGAAAATTTGGACTTGGAGCCAAAGGTCTATGCCATGGTGAGGGACTTTTTGGAGTAAGTCCTTGAATCGAGTCCATTCCTCGTAGAGGGTTTCGCCTTGACGTTGTTGGAACATCAAGATGTCATTCCTTAGCTTTGTGGTTCTTCTCGGTGGGAAAAATTGAGCAACAAAGCGAGTGGTGAGATCATCCCAAGAGGTGATGGATCCAGCGGGTAGACCTTCAAGCCATTGACTTGCTTGGTCTCGCAGAGAGAATTGGAAGATATGTAATCAGGTAGTCTCTCGAGTGGTAACATCAAGGTCTATGGAATCTACGATTTTAAGAAAGTCCTTGAGATGTGGATTTCGATCTTCGGAATGAAGTCCATGGAATGCACATCCGCTTTGCACCAACCGGATGGTGTCGGATCGCAATGGAGACACATTGGCTCCTTGGGTGAGCTCAATGGTGTTTCGATAGCCTTGGTGGCTAGGACGGGAGTATTCTACTAAAGTACGGGCTCTAGGAGGTGGGTTTGGTTGGGGTATGTTATGTTGTGGTGGGTTGTTGGGATCAAGGATATTACCACCTTCCATGATGTCGGATGGTAATGGTTACGAACAAAGACACGAAGAAAAAAGATAGACTAAAGAAAACCTAAAAAAAATAAAAATAAAAATCTCACTAGAAAGGATTCTAACGAGTAGACCTAAGTAAAAATAAAATTTTCAACCTAAGCAATAAATATTCCCCGGCAACGGCGCCAAAAACTTGGTGCGTGGGTTTTGCAACCTTCGCAATTAGGTTTTACCTCTCAAGGGATCTTGAGAAGCTTACAACCCCCACCAGGCAGTGTACCTGGCCGATGTAGTATAGTGAAGTGGCAAGTACCGGGGGATTGATCGTTCTCTCGGGGAATAGTATCGTTAGGATTGAAAACTACTCTAATTTAGGTCAAAGGGTTGAGTGATGATTCTTTTTGTATTTTTATGTTTTATAAAAGCAAGTAAAATCTCGGGTATTTGGAAGAGTGGGCGGAATTAGTTGCTAGTCAACTAACCCAATTAACTACTTATGCAAATAAAATAAAATAAGAAGAAAAAGTAAATTGTTGTGAAACTTATATAAGAGAAAAATGTGTTTACTTAGATTTCCTTACTCCCTAGCTATCTTTTTCCGGTTGATTGGTTTGTTGTAATTGTGTGGATGACGGGTTGTATTCCTTTAAACCATTCGTAGGGCCGTGTACGATCTTCCCTAACTCTATAAGCTCCTACTTCACTCCTATGTCGAGCCGACTAAAAGCTCCTAACATGGGATCATTAGAATTCGCTCATGCATTAAATACAACCATATAATCGTAGTACACATCCGATTCATGTTTCTTAAGACGTTCAAGCAAGTTACCGTATAGGAGGTTAGCCAGTTTTCTTAAGCCTAACATCGACTTCACCCACCCACAATAATCACAAACAAACCAACAACATATAATCAATAGCTAGGTTTCATTAGATCCAAGCAAACACAATAAAGACCTAGCCTAGCATGTTAATTGAAAGACAAGCATAAGATATAATCAAACAACACATAGACATATTGATTGATTTGGAAAAGGACTTATCTTTAATTAAGCATCCAAGTTTCAAGGGTGAAAAACCCTTAAAAATACTGTAAAACACGAGCTAGGGTTTTTCCCAAAAGTTGCACACTAATGAATGAAAATTAGACGAATATATATAGAATTTACAATCTGACGGCGTCACCTTATAGGGTGTGACGCCGTCACCTCGCCGCCAAAACATTCCTCGGATTGCTCAGATCCAACTCTGACGCCGTCCCCTTATAAACTCTCTGGGCCGTCTCCCTTTGTGATAAAACGTGACGACCTACATCCAGTAACACGTGACGCCGTCACGTGTTAAATCTCCAAAATCTTTCTGGGGCGTCTAGTGCAAAAATCATCCACCTTGTTGTCAAAGAGTGACGCCGTCACCTGGTAAAGCGTGACGCCGTCAGGTACTATTTCCAGCATATTTTGAGACTTTGTCGTTTTCTTCACTTTTATGCTCCAAAAACGTCCAAAATGCTTCCTTTTCCAGATTTCCTCTCCAAAGTACCTAAAATGACAAAAGGAACGATTTAAGGCAATATTTGATCAAATAATTACGGATTAGGGCTTAAATGACCCCCTAAAAGCGTAACACTTTTCGCCTCATCATTTCACAACCTCCAGGCTTTGAAGACCCTGACCATCCTAGCAAAGTATATAGGGTAGTTAAAGCATTGTATGGCTTGCATCAGGCACCAAGGAAATGGTATGAGACACTAGCTACTTATCTTTTGGATAATGGGTTTCATAGAGGAAGAATTGATCTGACTTTGTTCATCAAGAAAGACAAGAATGATATCCTGCTGGTTCAAGTTTATGTTGATGATATCATTTTTGGTTCTACAAAGCCAAAGATGTGCAAAGATTTTGAAAAACTAATGAAAGATGAGTTCAATGGGTGAACTCACATTCTTTTTGGGACTTCAAGTACAACAAAGGCCAGATGGAATCTTCATCAATCAAGACAAGTATGTGGCTGAGATACTTAGGAAGTTCAAATTCACTGATGCAAAGTCCTCAAGCACACTTGCAGACAAGGCTACACATCTGCTTCTGAAGGAAAACAGTGGAGAAGCAGTTGATGTACATATGTGCAGATCAATGATTGGTTATTTGATGTATCTCACATCATCAGGCCAGACATTATGTTTGCAGTATGTGCCTGTGCAAGGTTTAAGGTCACTCCCAAAGAATCACACTTGAATGCCGTGAAGAAGATTTTCAAATATCTTAAAGCATATCCTCATTTGGGATTATGGTATCCTAAGGAATCTCCTATGGAGTTGGTTACATACTCAGATAGTGATTATCCTGGAGCCAGTTTGGATAGAAAATCTACAACAGGTGGATGCCAATTTCTTGGATGTAGATTGGTGTCATGGCAGTGCAAGAAACAAACAATGGTGGCAACTTCATCAACTGAGGCAGAGTATGTGGCTGCTGCAAGTTGATGTGCTCAAGTTCTATGGCTTCAAAACCAACTTTTGGACTATGGGTACAATTTTATGAATACCATCATTTATATTGAGATTAGCAGTACCATATGCATAATTAAAAATCTTGTTCAACACACTAAGACTAAACATATTAAAATTAGACATCACTTTATAAGAGATTGTTATGAGAAAAAGCTAATTCAAGTTGTCAAAATACATACTGATGACAACTATGCTGATTTATTAACAAAAGGGCTTGATGTGGGAAGGTTTCAGTACTTGGTAACAGGTATTGGAATGCTTAATCCATAAAATTTTGATGTCTAATGGTCTTTAGTGTTGAGGGGAGGTTTTTGGTACTAAAATTGTTGTATATGTTTGTATATGTTTTGTATATTGTTTGTCCACTAACTTTTATGCAGCGGATAAAGATAACAGTGGAAACTTAATTGCAAACAGTGGCAAGTTTTGCTCTTACAGTGGAAAAGGAAAAATAGAGAAACTTTATTCATTCATTCAAAAGTTTCATTACAATTGAAAGAGAGTAAAAACATCCATCATCAAAACACAAAACACAAAATCCTAACAACCTACACCCTACACCAGCTACTCCATAGGCTTTTTGCCTTTTCCCTTGTAGTCATGCTTGGGCTTGTGGACTTTCTTTGGAGTCTGCATTTCCAACCATCTTGGACTAGGGAGTTCTTTGGGAGGCTTTGGGAGGCTTTGGGAGTCTTGCAGGCTTCTCTGGAACTGAAATTTTCTTCATATTTGACAAAGCTGATCCTAGAGCCTGTGTCAAAGCCCTTGGCAACNAAAATCCTAACAACCTACACCCTACACCAGCTACTCCATAGGCTTTTTGCCTTTTCCCTTGTAGTCATGCTTGGGCTTGTGGACTTTCTTTGGAGTCTGCATTTCCAACCATCTTGGACTAGGGAGTTCTTTGGGAGGCTTTGGGAGGCTTTGGGAGTCTTGCAGGCTTCTCTGGAACTGAAATTTTCTTCATATTTGACAAAGCTGATCCTAGAGCCTGTGTCAAAGCCCTTGGCAACTCCTTGGAGAGGGTGTACGTCTCATAATCATCTGAGGAGCTGGAGTAAAATTCAAGTGATGGTGCAGGTGTTGCAGTCTTCTTCTTAGGCTTCCTTGATGTAGAGCTTGTAGCACAAGGTGGAAAGTAATTTGCCCACCCTGATGCCTCTGAAGATGAATCAGAAGACATGTGAATCTCTTCCTCAGAAGATGAATCAGAGGAGATATAAACAATGTTTGGAAGGTTGCTCATGGTGATTTTAGGATTTGGTGAAAAAATAGAAAGTGTTTGGTGATGATTATTGGTGATACGAGCCCCTTTTTATAGGCAAAGTCAATCTTTAGGGATAATTAAGAGAGATATTTACTCCTATCTGTTTTGGTAGGTTGAGGAGTAAATATATATATTATTTACAATATCGGGTTGACTTTGAAGAGATATTTGTCTGAATAGTGGTTTGGTCAAAAAGTAACTTTGGTTAAACACTTAGGTTATGCACATTATTTTCTTTATACTAACATATGCAGGTACATAACCAATTTTTGCTGGGAATTGATCATGAATGGTGTGTAACTCAGACACACAACAAATGGTTATTGATTCACCATGTCTAATTAACATAAGAATCAACTAGTCCAGAGCAAACGGCTACTGGTAAAGACTTAACAAATCCGTTTATGGTTGATAGTTTACCAATAATTATATGGTCATCAACTCACCATATTCCAAGTGATTAAGAGTTGGCTAGTCCATAGCAAACGGCTAATGGTAAAGACATATCAAATCCGTTGATAGCTGGTAGTTTGCTAAAAACTATGAAAAGAGCAATGCATTTTACCTATATTTTCTTTTACCACTGCTTTTGAAAATTTTGTGAAAAGTTACCAGTGCTAGTTCACAGTTACCAGTGCCAGTGTAATTTTTACCACTGTCGAACTAGCCATTACAACTGTTGTGTCAGCAACTATATTTTTATCTAGCCGTTGAGAGTAAACCGTTTTGTCCTTACTTATAGGGTGAATTTTTAAAAGACTATCTACTTACTTAATTTTAATTTATTCTTTAAGATAAATCTTTTCCAAAGATAATCTTTCTTGCGCAAAATTCTCAAACCCTAAAAGTATAAATCCTTTTCTCTCAATAGGCGTATTCTACATTCAATTCCTACTCACACGATCATACTTTTCTCAAAAGGTATACTATGGCATCATTACACTCTGCAGATGAGCACAACCAAGTGGCCTACTTGCAGAAGTCAAACGAAAAGAGTGGCCCTGTTTTTCATCAGATTGTGGATTTTCTCAATACCATTCACATAAGGTATGCTTTAATTCTAAACCCCACAATCTATGTCTCTCAAATCAAACAGTTTTGGAACTCTGTAGAGTCCATCACTATTGAAGATGCAGACACACATGAAACTGTGGATACTCTTAGAGCCACAGTGGATGGGGTAACTATTGATGTTACTGAATCATCCTTGAGGAGCATTCTCCAATTGAATGATCTAAATGGTATCATCACATTGCCCAATCCAGAAATTCATAAACATCTCTCAACAATGGGGTATGATACATCTGACAAAAAGGTTACTTTCAAAAAGGGATGTTTTTTCCCCCATTGGAAATTTTTCATTCATACTCTTTTGCATTGCCTAAGTCCTAAGAAAACATCTTATTTACAATTCAGTTCAACTATGGCTTATCCTTTGGTTTGTTTAGCCACAAATAGGACTTTTAACTTTTCAAAGTTTATTTTTAACAGTATAAAATACAATGTAAAAAGTCCATATAAATTTTTGATGTATCCAAGGTTTGTGCAAGCATTGCTAAATCAATTTCCACTGCAACCCCACAAAAGAATTTACAAAACCCCCTGTCTTAAGCCAAAAGTTTTTCAAAATATGGATAAGGCATCAGATGGAAGGAATGGGGAATTTAAATCACTTTTTCCTGAGATGCTTGCTAAGATTGCATAGGTACAGGGTGAAGGTGCAGCAATCCCAGTTGTATCTAACACACACCTACTATTACAGTTCCACCTATCCATGACACCCCACCAGTTACTCACACATATGAGAGGAGGCAAAAACAGCCAACTCCTCCTATTACAACATTGCATGTCCCTGAATCTTTTGGTTTAGGAACAAGCAGTGGTGGTTCCAGGCTTCAACCTAGTCCAACTAGGGTAGAGACTGAACCTATGCACCATGATTCACCTCTCCCAACAAGTAACACAGTTGGAAGTGTTGAGGGCAGTGGGCAACAAATTGAATTGATGGAACTTTGTACCAAGTTAGCAAGACAGGTTGAATCTTTGGAGAAGGATCTGGCACAGACAAAGGAGCAACATGCCAAAGATCTTAAAAGTATGCAAGCTGAGATTCAGACCTTGAAGGAAGAAGTGCAGGGGTTCAAGAAGAAAAGAACTGCAAAGATTGTGATCTCATCTCCTTCCTCACCTCATGATGATGACTCAAAAGATTTTAGTGCAGATATGGGTAATTCTCCCAAACAGGGGAGGAAAACAGATGCTGAGTCTAAGGGGAGGAAAATTGACTTTGAAGATGAAGATGATGCTGATTTTGATTTTGGCATCTCAGACTTGAGATTTGATGAACCAGTAAATGATGATCCAACTGAGTTAGTAGGTTCAGATGTTCAGATCATACCTGAACATATTTTGGATACAGCTACAAGTCAAGCACAACAAGCTGTTTCCACCGTAGAGCAAGTTTCTTCCAATGCTGATATTTCCACTGGTGTTCAGATAGTTTCCACTGCAGGTCAGAATGTTTCCACTGCAGAAGAAGAAATTGAAAGAATTGAAAGAATTAGAAAGGAGAAAGGAAAAGCATTTATGACAAGTGAAGAAACTAAGCAACCAAGGAAGATTTCAGCAAGAGAACAAGCTCAGATAGACCATGATGCTGAAGTTTCAAGAAAAATACAAGAGGATGAAGCTGCAAACAAGAAAAGACAAGATGAGTTAGACATTGCAAGCTTCATGGAGGGTGAAAGGTTGAACAAATTGGAAACAGTTGCTCCTATTCCAATTTCCACTGTTCCACCTACAGTCTTCAAAGAGAAAACTGCAGAGTTCACATATGTGCCAACTGAAGATGAAATTCAGTGGATGATTGATAATGATCCAGTTATCAAGAAGAAGGCTATTGAACTAATTGCAGATAGGACTTTAACTGAAGAACAAAGGTCAGCTCAACTATCTGACTTTATTGTAATGAAGAATAAACTAGCACTTCAAGAGGTAATAGGTAGAGTCAGAAAAAGTTAAAAGAAGCCAAGACAACCAACAAAGGCACAGGTTATTGCAGAGATGAAGACTTATTGTTGTCATGTTGGTAGTTGGAAAAAGTCTCAGTTCAAAGGAATGTCACATGATCAGATTGAAGGGATCTATTACAGAGTCAAGAGACAAGATAGTGATTTTATCCCAATGAATTCTGAAGAGGAAGAAAGAAGATTTCCTAAGTTCAAAAGGAAAGCTACAGCTTCTGAAGAGCAAACCACTAAGAAGACAAGATTTGCTCAAGAACAAGAATTCCAATCTGAGAAACTCACAGAAGATCAGCTGAGTGCTATGATAGTGATAGAAGAAGAAGACTTTTATCCAGATCCACTACAAGTCAGACATCCTATTGTTGATTGGGAAGTTTACACAGCTAGCAATTTTTCTTCAACATGGAAGATTACAAGATTAGGTGGTGAAACTTCATCCTTCATTCAGTTTGAAGATCTGATTAAAGCATGTGATAGAAATGATCTTGATATGCTTTGGAAGTTGGTTCAAGAAAGATTCAAGGCTGATAATCTTAAAGATGTGAAGGAAATGCAGCTATGGGTTGATCTAAGGAGACTTTATGAACCTGATTCTAATGATAGGTACTGGAAGTTTGAAGCTATAGGTATGGAAACTACATGGACATATTATGATTCATGTGCGGTTCATCATGTTTGTACAAAAGCTAGAGTGGATGCATTCACGTTTGCAGAAAAGGAATATCCACTCAGAGCTGGAACTCTCACTGCAATATTGTCATCACAAATTAGAGTTCATGAAGACACTGAGAAGGTTAGAGCTTTGATACAGAAGATACAAGATTAGCGTTCAAGAGCTATCCAGGCCTTAAGAAGAAAATGAAGTGTTTGGAAGAATTCCCCATATCCTCAAAGATGCTGATTGATTAAAGAAACTTATTGATTTGCAGAGAAATCATAAGTTTAGGGGAGGATTGTTGGGAATTATACTAACAGTTACCACGGCTAAGTATGGAGGTAACCACTCTGAAGAATGCACTAGCAGTGGAAACACTTTACCACTGCTACTACATACCATTACCACTGCTATTAGGATAACTGTTTGTAATCGTGTATAGATAAGTATAGAATAGATCTTGTGTATATTCTATTTAGTTATGATTATACTTATCTTGTAAAGGACTCCTTATGCTATAAAAGGAGGTCCTAGGTTAATGTTCTTTATACGTATCTTTTAGAGAGCTTCAAGGTGTAACCCTAGTGGTAAGCAAGATCACTCGTATTATTATCATTGATAATATTGAAGCTTAAAGTTTGGTTAAACCTTTGTGTTCATCAAATAACATTGTTCTCACTTACAATACAACTCATATACAATCTTCTAAGTGTTAACAAGTAAATTCCGCGTGCTAGTTAGTATTACTCAAAGTATCACTCTAGCACAAGGCGTGTGTTTAGATCCATCAAGTTGCTAGTCAACTAACCCAAAAACTACTTTTATAATTAAAATTAAAATGACAAGAAAATTAAAGTGGTGAACTTCTTATGGTGAGACAAACGTGTTTACTTAGATTTCACTACTCCCTAGTTATATTTTATTGAATTGTTGAATTGTCACGTCGTTTATTTTAGTTGAAACGTTGTATTCCTTAATACCAGTCATGGGGGTGTTAAATTCCCCAACTCTATGAATATTAATTTCACCTACAACCTTAAGTCAATTAAGCAATCATAAGATCATAAAAATCAACTCATGCACTAAATACAACGAGAAAAGCCTATATTGCACGATATGATTACGTTTTCTAAGACGTTCAAGCTAGTTACACAAAGGAAGTCAGCCAGTTTTCTTAGCCTAACGTGAAGCAATCAACTAAACAATAGGCAACGCATCAATAATTAATAACTAGGTTTCATTAGATCTAAGCAAACACAAGGGAATTTAAGCTAGCATGTTAAAGAGAAGAGAAGATAAGATAAACACATAATCAAACAACACATAGACATATTGAATGATTAAAGGGAATACTTATCTTCAATAAAACATGGATGAAATAGGCTGTAAAAGCATTACAAATACTATAACATTTGTCTAACGTTTTGGTTTCCAAACGTGTCACACCTAATAAATAAAAATCAAAAACTATATACAGATTTACATGTGTGATGGTGTCAGGTTATGGGTCTTGACGCTGTCAGCTCGCCACTTTTAGGGTTTCGTCTTGTGTAAGTCACCATTCTGACGGCGTCACTAAATTATTCCTGACGCCGTCACTTGTAATCTCAACACGTGACGTCTGATGAACTCAAATAAGTACATTTTATCATCATCATTTATCCTATTTATTTGACTTGTTTCATTATATTATTTATGAGAATCAGTGCTTTAATGTTTACTTTAGTGATTCTCAGATAAAACAGGTAAAAGGTGAAACTTGGCTATTTTAGACTAATAATGGAGCAAAACAAGCGAGATGTCAAAAGTCTACTGAAATCCAGAAGATGCGCCGTATCTCACTCAACAGATACGCCGCAATATTATACTTAGATGAATTCGAAGACCATTGCCTGACTTTGAAGAATGCGCCGCATGTAATCTTTCATGCGCCGTATATGAAACTTTGGTCAAAGAAGAAGATCAAGCTCGTTCTACTCCAGATACGCCGAATTATACATTTGACATTTGGCGTATCACTATCAAGACTTCACTAGAAACCTTCCAAGACAACTGAAGGACATGCGCCGCATACAATAATTAAATTACGTTGCATCTGAAGACGGTGTACGAATATTCCAGAATATAATAATCTTGGACCCCACGCGAAGTTAAGTCGATGCGCCGCATCTACTTACTCAATGCGCCGCATTGAACCCTCAGACAGAAACTATAAATACCCCAAGACCTAGACGAATTTAGTGTGCCACAAAACCCTAAGGAGCCGAATTCAGACGAACAAGCAGCACAAGACACGCCCTAAACGAAGATACTAGAGCAGTAAGAAGGTTCTGCATGTATTCAATTCATTAAGTAGTTTTGTTTTATTGTAATAGTAAGCTTTAATTCATCAGGATTGATGACCGGTAGTATGTGAGTACGCAAAATCATATGCCCGCCTTAAAATTGCTTTCCCATCAATTAAAGTTTATATGTTTGATGTCTTTTGTGAATTTATATTAGTGCTTTGATAACCTTTGTGTCTAGCTGAACACTGCATGGGCTGCCATACCCCTTCCTCGCCTATTTAATCTGACGTCTTTGGATAAGTAGGATAGTCATAAGTAATCATTAAGGGTTTACTCGCCGATATAATGAAACCAACGAGAAAGGTTTAATTAATATACACTTCATATAAAACTAGCAATAAAACAAGTGACAAGCTACTTAATTATCAGGACAGGTCTTCTTATAGTCTCTATTATCTATCTGTGTACGTGTATGCTATTCGCTGATTCGTGCTCATTAGTTTAGTTTACTATTTAATACATAACCAAACTGTGCCAGTCTCTCAGGCTGAACCCCCTTGCGTTAGATTAGGCTGTAAAACTAACTTAGGATATTAAAATACTGATTAGGATAACTAGATAATACGTTCCACTCTTAGTGATCGACACTCTACTTACCATTATATAAAAACTGACCGGGTACACTGCTCGTTAAGTGCGTGTGTTATTGATAAGTCGGCTAAATATAAATTTAAAACTTGAGTAGGCATTAATACTGCTAAACCGCAACGACACACGACGCGCATCAAGTTTTTGGCGCCGCTGCCGGGGAGTGAATTGATATTATCTATTAAATTGATTAGTATTTTAATTATGTTTTTCTTTTTATTAGGTTTTTAGACACTAACCACTAACTTGTTGTATATTAGATAGATTGCATTCATTGTATAATTTGCATATTTACTGTTTTTGTGTGTTTTTATTTTCTGTTATTTTTGTTTATATTTTATTTTTACTTTTGTTTTTCTTTTTCTTTTTCTGCATACTACTGTCGTTGTATTATGCTGATACAAACGATACGGCGCATCTGTTTCCCAGATGCGGCGTATTGCGTTTTAATTTTATAAAATACAACGTGTTTAATAACTCGAGTACGACGCATCTTTCCCCAAGATACGGCGTATTCTGTTTTTAATAAGAATTTTTTCGAAACCTAATGCCATGCGACGCATCTGTTTTAACAGATATGGCGTATTTAATATTTAAATTAAAAACAGTTTTCGAATTATTAAACAGAAGCGACGCATCGATTTTTATCGATACGGCGCATTTACTAAATCAAAAATCTTGTATTTTGAAACGTAACGAAAATACGGTGCATTAGCTTCTGCTAATACGGCGCATTTATTTTTTATAAATATAACCGATTTTTGATAATTAACCAGATACGGCGCATTCTAATTCAAAAGTGGCGTATCGATTTTTCTAATATAAAAGTCTGATTTAATTTTAATGTAACAAGATACGGCGTATCCTCTGGCGCATCGACTGCAGATATCAACAACTTTTATTTTTCGTATTCCGTTTTCGTCGTTAATTATCCGATATTCTACTTTCTTGAACATGCCCTACTGATGCTTTTGTGATGATTTCAGGAAGTGCATGACCAGAAGTTCAACTAAGAACTTAATTACACCTTTTGAAGATCCTGAACGAGCTTTACATTCACTAAGGAGGCTTTTCAGCACAAAAGGCTTTGATACTTCAAGTTCGTTCGAGCTTGATTATTTTTCTGAACAAGAGGAGAAAATAGAAACAGAAACAATGACGGAAAACACTACCATGGAGGAATACATGAACAAAACCCGTGCAGACTACAGTTCAGGAGTTGCTAGACCAAAGTTTGACGACAAGTCGAAGTTTGAATTGAAGGGTCAGTTTCTCAAGGAGCTGAGAGAAAATGCTTTCAGTGGGACAGAACATGAAGATGCTAATGAACATGTAGATAGAGTCCTCGAGATTGCAGATTTGTTTACAACAGAAGGAGTTTCTGATGACCAACTTATGCTTCGAATCTTCCAAATTTTGCTTAAAGGAGCTGCTAATAAGTGGCTAAAGAATGAACCAGCCAGTTCAATCACAACATGGGAAGATCTGAAGAGCAAATTCCTAAAAAGATATTGTCCACCTGCTAAGACTGCTAAGAAGATGGAGGCTATCAACAATTTCAAACAAGAGCCCGATGAAACTCTCTATCAGGCTTGGGAGTGATTTAAAGATTTATTGGCGAGATGCCCTCAACACTATCTAACCACAATGCAGGAGATAATATTATTTTATCAAGGATTGGACGTGCCTACTAGACAAATCTTGGATGCTAAGCGAGCTGTACCACAAATGAGTGCAGCCAATGCTAGAAAAGCTATCCAAGAAGCTGCTGATCATTCTCAAAAATGGCACGATAGGACCTCTACTAGATCTAAGAGCAGCACTAATTTTGACGGGTTTGCTGCAATTCAAGCTCAATTGGACAAAATTAGTAGAGAGATGAAGAAAAGAGATGAGAAAGTGTATGCTGCCCATGTTGGATGTGAAAAATGCGAAGGACCTCACTACACTAAGGATTGCCCTACAAAGAATGAAAGTGAGACTTTTGAAGAAGCATATTACACACAATTTGGACAACCATTCCAACCTTTGGGAAAGTTTAGCGAAGCTGCTCGAGGGTACTATCAAAAGTACAATGGAAATCCCATGTATCAAGAGAGAAGGCAGACTTTAGATGACACTCTAAAGCAAATTATGGCCGATGCTGCTAAAAGACATGAAGAGAACACTGNAGGACCTCACTACACTAAGGATTGCCCTACAAAGAATGAAAGTGAGACTTTTGAAGAAGCATATTACACACAATTTGGACAACCATTCCAACCTTTGGGAAAGTTTAGCGAAGCTGCTCGAGGGTACTATCAAAAGTACAATGGAAATCCCATGTATCAAGAGAGAAGGCAGACTTTAGATGACACTCTAAAGCAAATTATGGCCGATGCTGCTAAAAGACATGAAGAGAACACTGCTATGATCAAAGAAATCCGAGCCTCAACGGATACTGTGATAAGAAACCAAGGAGCTTCGATCAAAGCATTGGAACAACAAATAGGTCAAATGGGTAAGGTTCTTCAAGAAAGGGGATATGGAAGTCTACCTAGCTCAACTGAAACTAATCCGAGAGATCATGTCAAGGCCATAACCACTACTAAAGAAGTCATGCCTAACATACCTTTTCCTGGAAGATTGAAGAATGGTGATGTTTTAAAGCCCCAATATATCTTTAACTCTTAAATTAGCGTTAGAAGACTACTCAAGGAGAAGTCAAGGATTGAAGAAGAGATCAAGGCTGCAATGAAAGAAGAGAACCCTGCAACTGATCTACATGCCTTGCCTCATAAAGAAAAAGACCCAGGAAGTTTTACTTTACCTTGTTCAATTAATAATACGTCTTTCAATAATGCGTTAGCTGACTTAGGAACTAGTGTTAGTGTAATGCCCTTTAAGACATTCACTAGGTCAAAATTAGAGATATACGATTTTAGAGAAAAGCTAAAGTTCGATATTAGAGATATTAGGGTTGTTTGTGAGTCTGTATTCGATAAGCAGATTCAAGGTGTTAATATAATCGTTGAAGTTTGTTATTCTTCTTAGCTTTGTTAAGTAAATTCCGCATACTTAAACAGAGTAATTCATTGTTTCATTGTTAGTAGTTTAGGATTTATCCAAGACTGCTAATCCCTTAACAAGCTATTTAAATAGTTTGGTCAGAGTATAACNTTTCAATAATGCGTTAGCTGACTTAGGAACTAGTGTTAGTGTAATGCCCTTTAAGACATTCACTAGGTCAAAATTAGAGATATACGATTTTAGAGAAAAGCTAAAGTTCGATATTAGAGATATTAGGGTTGTTTGTGAGTCTGTATTCGATAAGCAGATTCAAGGTGTTAATATAATCGTTGAAGTTTGTTATTCTTCTTAGCTTTGTTAAGTAAATTCCGCATACTTAAACAGAGTAATTCATTGTTTCATTGTTAGTAGTTTAGGATTTATCCAAGACTGCTAATCCCTTAACAAGCTATTTAAATAGTTTGGTCAGAGTATAACGATCCAACAAGTGGTATCAGAGCTTGTGTGGAAACTCTGATTAAGAAGAAACCCTAAACCAAACCAATTTTCTAAACCAACCCTACAAGATGTCGACACCTGAACCTACACCAATGTCATCCATCACCACTGTCCGAATTCCTATAGTCAAGAAGGGTGAATATGATCTATGGAGCATGAAGATGAGGCAGTACATTGCTATTACTGACTCTGCACTCTGGGATATCATTGTCAATGGCAATCAAGTTCTTGAAGAACCTGTAGAAGTTGAGGGACAACCCAAACCACCTCAACCACAACTATCTGCTACTGTGAAAAGAAATCAAGACAAAGCTCTCAACATACTGTTGTCTGCTATACCTGATGGTCACCTGCTAAAGTTTCACAATGCTAAGGATGCAAAACAATTATGGGCTGCTATCAAGACAAGATTTGGAGGTAATGATGCTTCCAAGAAGATGCACAGAATTTTGTTGAAGCAGTAGTTTGAAACCTTTACTGTTGGAGAAAGAGAAGGACTTGATGCTGCTTATGAGAGATTTCAAAATCTTCTCAGCATGCTAGAGATACATGGTGTAGATGTATCTACTGAAGATGCAAACTTGAAGTTCCTAAGGAGTCTACCATCTATCTGGCATGTCATTGCTACTATGATCAGAGGTCAACCTGATTTGGCTACTATGGACTTTAATGATCTCTATAACAACTTGAAGGTGTATGAGCATGAGATGAGTGGTAAATCTGGTTCAACCTCACACAATATTGCTTTTGTGTCATCTACAAAAACAAGCAGTACTTCCACTAAAAGTACTGCTTATCCTGTACAAAGTACTGTTGGTGATGTTTACACAACTATGTCTACTACCACTTCACCACCCTCAAACAACATCAATTGTGATGATGTTGTATGCTCATTCTTTGCTCAGCAAGCCACTTTACCTGTTACCTATGAAGAAGATCTGTTGCAGATTGAAGAAGATGATCTTGAAGAAATTGACATCAGATGGCAAGTTGCTATGATTACTGCTAGGATCAAGAAGTTCATGAAGAAAACAGGAAGAGGCATTGATTTCAAAGCCAAGCAGGGTATAGCATTTGATAAGTCTAAGATTGAATGCTTTAATTGTCAAAGGACTGGACACTTTGCAAGGGAATGCAAGTTTGCTAAGTATCAAGCAAACAGGATGATTGAGAAACCCAAGGTTGAAATCAATGAAGTACCTGAACCAAAACCAAAAGCTTTAGTGGCTCAAGAAAATCTATCAGAGGTTGACTGGAGTACTGAATTTGATGATGAACCAGTCACTCTGTCTATGGTTGCAATGGAGGAATTTGATTGGAGCACAGCTTTTGATGAGGAACCAGGATGTCTTGCTTTGGATTCTACTAAAGATCTTGGAGGCTTTGATTGGAGCATGGAAAGTGAAGATGAACCTGTTCTGCTGGCTTTGGTTGCTACTTCACCTACTTTACCTACTGCTACTGAGGTATGCTCTAAGTGTAATAATGTTTATCAAAATCTACTTAATGACTATGTGTCTGAAAGAGATAAACATAATAAAGCTAGGACTGAAGTGCTTGGTTATCAATTGACTTTAGAGTCAATGGAAGCCAAAATAATAACACATGAAAACAATGAAGTAGCTTGGGCAGAACAATATAAGCAACATGATTATCAGTTAAAACTAAGTGAATGGAAGTTAGGATGTAAGGTGTCTGAATTAGAAAAGATGACTAAAGAAAGAGATGCTTTATTAGATAAACTTGCTAGTTGGAAAGAAGCTGGTCTTACACATGCTAGTTTTTGTGAAAAACAAAGAAGAGCACATATTAAAACAGGACTAGGTTATGGTGTTGAGTATAGTAGTTCAGAAGAGAACCCAACTAGTGATAAGGAACAAGAAAGTTCAGAGGAACTCTCAACTAGTGAATTTGAAACTTGCTCAGAAGAAAACAGATCTAGTAGTGAGGAACCCATAAGCCCAACACCTCCTGAATTTAAGAAAGATGAGGGGTATCATGCAGTTCCTCATGCCATTGGAAGTTTTCAACCACCTAGGAAAGATGTTTCTTGTTATGGAGTAGACAATCTAGAGTTTAGGAATAAACTTAAGGGTCAAACTAATCCAAGTTCATCTAAAGAAAAAGTTGAGATTCCTAAGGATGCTACACATAAAAGGAATGCTAGGAATGCAAACAATGATAAAAGATTTTCTAAAGTTTTTCAAAAACCAGCAGTATTCTCAAACTTTTCTCAAAGGACTGCTAATCACTCAGCAGTACTTTCACAAAATTCTTTTCAAAATAATGCTAACTTTAAAAATTCTTTTAATCATTCACCTAGAGGTCATACTGGTCTTGGCTATAAACCTCAAAGAACAGGATTTGGGTCAATGAATCAAAAATTATGCTTTGTTTGTTATAGTCCTAATCACTTGATAAAAGATTTTAACTTACATTCAGATTACTTAAGTCAATACCCAAAGACTAAATCTGCTCAATATAGGCCAACAGAGACAAAACCAGTTTCACACAAACCAGTTTGGAATTATTCAAATAGGGTCAACCATAGTAATTTCACAAAAACCTATAGGTACCCTCAACAGATAAGATCTTTTTCCAAACAACCAGTACCTTCAAGTCACACTTTTCAAGGTACTTGTAAGTCAAAAACAGTATTCTCTCAAAGTACTGTTAGGAGATTTTCACCAAATCAAGGTACTGCTTATAAAAGGCCTTACAAGAGAGTCCCTAAACCACAGACCTCAACACAAAAAGTTAAAACAATGTGGGTCAAGAAGGAAAGTACTGCTGGGGACCAACCAGTACTTTCAGAATGTATGGGTGGAAAGAAACATATTGCTGAAAAAGAAAGTTGTTTTTCTAACAAAGATCAAGTTTTAAACATAAGAAAGTAATTGATCATGTTCACAAAAACAGTGGAAATTACATACTTAAAGATCTTATCCTTGTGCAGGGCAACCCAGAAGATGAGCTTAAAGATCAGTTAATTGTTGATAGTGGTTGCTCTGGAAGCATGACAGGAGAAAAGGAGATTCTGTCAAAATTTAAGCCATACTTTGGAGGAAAAGTTGCTTTTGGAGATGATGCTACTGGAGGAAGAATTACTGGAAAAGGAACTATCAAGACAGGAAAGATTGATTTTGAAAATGTTCGTTATGTGAAAGAGCTCAAGTTCAATCTCTTATCAGTCTCTCAGATATCTGACAAGAAGTACCCTGTGTTGTTCACTGATACAGAGTGTCTTTAGGATGAACAAAGACGAGCTTATGAAGCAGAGAAGACAAAAGGCAAATCTAAAAATTCATCTGACAGTACTTTGGACAACAACACTTTGGATCCCAGTACTTTGGATCAAAGTACTGCTGCTCCATTTGAATGTACTTCTGGGGGGTTAATTCAAACACTTGGACAAATACTGATGATTGGCCTGGTCCATCCATGCCTCCTTTTGAAGAATCAGATGATGAGCTGCAGGACGATGGAATTTTCTCTAAGCAAGGTCCTGATTTCACAAATTTGGAAGATGATCTTACTGTACCAATTACTCACACTTCAAGAGTACATAAGAATCATCTTACAAGTAAGATTATTGGTTCTCCTACTTCTGGTGTTCTTACAAGGTCTAAAGCTAAAAATACCATCAAGCCCCATAATGCTTTGCTTAGCTTTGTTTATAAAAAAAACAGGATGAACCATAAGGATCAACAGACTTGTTTGTTTGCTTGTTTCATCTCTCAAGAAGAACCCAAGAATATAGCTCAAGCTTTAACTAAATAAAGTTGGGTTGAAGCTATGCAAGAAGAACTTCTATAGTTTAAGCTTCAAGAAGTTTGGGTATTATGTGATTTACCTGATGGCATGAAGGTAATTGGTACAAGATGGGTCTTCAGAGTCAAAAGAGATGAAAGAGGTAATGTCATCAAGAACAAAGCAAGATTTGTTGCACAAGGATATAGACAGGAAGAAGGAGTGGATTATGATGAAGTATTTGCTCCTATAGCAAGAATTGAAGCAATCAGACTATTCCTTGCCTTTGCCTCTTATATGAGATTTCCAGTCTATCAAATGGATGTCAAGAGTGCCTTTCTTTATGGCAAGATTACAGAAGAGGTCTATGTTAAACAACCTCCTGGTTTTGAAGATCCTGAACATCCCAACAAAGTCTACAAAGTTGTCAAAGCATTGTATGGTCTTCATCAAGCCCCTAGAGCTTGGTATGAAAGACTCTCAAATTTTCTGTTACAACATGGATATAGGAGAGGAGCTGTNTGGTATATTTTGAATAGAGTTTCTATCATCAAACCTCAGATGAAGACACCCTATGAATTACTAATGGGCAGGAAACCTAGTATAAGCTTTATGAAGCCTTTTGGATGTCCTCTTACTATCATTAATACCATTGATAATTTGGGAAAGTTTGATGGCAAGTCTGATGAAGGATATCTATTGGGTTATTCTACAAATAGTAAAGGTTTTCGAGTGTATAATAAGGTTACAAAGAAGGTTCAAGACTGTCTCCATGTTGAATTCCTTGAAGATCAGACAAACCAAAGAGGTAAAGGTCCTGATTGGATGTTTGACCTTGATGTATTGACTCCTTCAATGAACTATGTGCCTGTTAGGGAGAAGAATCAAGTTGTTCATTCAGAAGAAGAAGATTCACAGTTCATAGTTCATGGTGTTAATGCAAATTCTACAGCTGTTCCAGATACAGAGTCTATTCCTGTTAACAAGAAGCAAAGTACTGTTGAAGAACAAAGTACTGTTGATTCAACTCCCATAATCTCTGATGAAGATCAAGCCATTCAAGATGAACTCAATAGGATGCTTTTTCAAGAAACACTTGCAAAGTCCTATGAAGATGAACAAAGACGAGCTTATGAAGCAGAGAAGACAAAGGGAAAATCTAAAAATTCATCTGACAGTACTTTGGACAACAGCACTTTGGATCCCAGTACTTTGGATCAAAGTACTGCTTCTCCATTTGAAAGTACTTCTGGGGGGGTCAATTCAAACACTTGGACAAATACTGATGATTGGCCTGGTCCATCCATGCCTCCTTTTGAAGAATCAGATGATGAGCTGCAAGAAGACAGAATTTTCTCTAAGCAAGGTCCTGATCTCACAAATTTGGAAGATGATCTTACTGTACCAACTACTCACACTTCAAGAGTACATAAGAATCATCCTACAAATAAGATTATTGGTTCTCCTACTTCTGGTGTTCTTACAAGGTCTAAAGCTAAAAATACCATCAAGCCTCATAATGCTTTGCTTAGCTTTGTTTATAAACAAAACAGGATGAACCATAAGGATCAACAGACTTGTTTGTTTGCTTGCTTCATCTCTCAAGAAGAACTCAAGAATATAGCTCAAGCTTTAATTAAAGAAAGTTGGGTTGAAGCTATGCAAGAAGAACTTCTACAGTTTAAGCTTCAAGAAGTTTGGGTCTTATGTGATTTACCTGATGGCATGAAGGTAATTGGTACAAGATGGGTCTTAAGAGTTAAAAGAGATGAAAGAGGTAATGTCATCAAGAACAAAGCAAGATTGGTTGCACAAGGATATAGACAAGAAGAGGGAGTGGATTATGATGAAGTATTTGCTCCTGTGGAAAGAATTGAAGCAATCAGATTATTCCTTGCGTTTGCCTCTTATATGGGATTTCCAGTCTATCAAATGGATGTCAAGAGTGCCTTTCTTTATGGTAAGATTACAGAAGAGGTCTATGTTAAACAACCTCCTGGTTTTGAAGATCCTGAACATCCCAACAAAGTCTACAAAGTTTTCAAAGCATTGTATGGTCTTCATCAAGCCCCTAGAGCTTGGTATGAAAGACTCTCAAATGTTCTGTTACAACATGGCTATAGGAGAGGAGCCATTGATAAGACTTTGTTCATAAAAAGAGACAAAAAGGATATCATGCTTGTTCAAGTGTATGTGGATGATATTATCTTTTGAGCTACAAAACTGTCCATGGTGAAAGAGTTTGAAGAACTTATGCAAAAAGAATTTCAAATGAGTTCAATGGGTGAGTTAACTTTCTTTTTGGGGCTTCAAGTTAAACAGTCAAGTACTGGTATCTTCATAAGTCAAGATAAGTATGTCACTGACATTCTTAAGAAGTTTAACCTCAATACTATCAAGCCAGTCACTACACCCATTAAATCTTCAAATTCACTTGGTAAAGATGAAGATGGAAAACCAGTGGAAGTCAAGCTTTACAGATCTATGGTTGGGTGTCTCATGTACTTAACTGCATCAAGACCTGATATCATGTTTGCTGTTTGTCTATGTGCAAGATATCAAGTTTCACCCTAGGTTTCTCATATGAATGCTGTACAAAGAATCTTTTCCTATCTCAAGCATCAACCTAAGTTAGGATTGTGGTATCCTAAGGAGTCCCCTTTTCACTTGGAAGCTTTTTCAGATAGTGATTATGCTGGAGATAATTTTGATAGAAGATCAACCACTGGTGGATGCCAATATCTTGGAAGAAGATTAGTCTCTTGGCAATGTAAGAAACAAACAATTGCAACAACCTCATCTAGTGAAGCAGAATATGTTGCAGCTGCAAGTTGTTGTGGACAAGTACTGTGGATGCAAAATCAACTCTTGGACTATGGATTCAATTTCAAGAATACTCCTATCAACATTGATAATGAGAGTACTATTTGTATTGTGAAGAATCCAGTTTATCATTCCAAGACTAAGCACAATCAGATTAGGCATCATTTTATTCGAGATTGTTATGAGCACAGATTGATTAATGTTGTCAAGATTCATACAGATGATAATGTAGCAGATTTACTCACAAAAGGTTTTGATGTTTCAAGATTTAAGCATTTCGTGGTAAGTATTGGTATGATCAATTATTAGGCTATTTTTTAGGGGAGGCATTAATAGTTATTCATATTTTGAGGGGAGGCTACATATATCATTCAAAAGAAAGAAACTTTTATTCATTAAAAGTTACAGTACATTCATCTTCAAGACCACAATCATTACATCAATAGAGATACATGATCAAGCAAACCTACATCAACCTACAACCTACATAAACTACTCCATAGGCTTTTTCCCTTTGCCCTGGTAGTTGTGTTTTGCCTTCTGAGCTTGCTTTCTCTTTTCATCAAAAGATGCTTGCATTTTTGGACAAGCTAGGAAAAACACTTGAATTGGAGGTTTCTCTAGTCTTGCAGGCTTCTCTTCCACAGGAATCTTCAAGTTCTTCAGGGCAGCTTCTAAAGCTTGGTTCAAGGCTCTTGGCAGTTCTTTGGATAGTGTTGTAGCTGGAGCAGCAGTTGGTGCCTTTCTCTTAGAGTTTCTCTGGTTTGAGCTTGATGCAGTTGGAGGAAAGTAATCACTCCATCATGGCTTTGAGTCTGAATCAGAATCAGTCAAAATTAAACTCAATCTCTGTGTCACTAAAGTCATCAGATGAGATATAAACAAATGGAAAGTTGCTCATGGTGAAGTTATGGTTTTGAAAGATGAAGATAAGTTTTTAAAGTTTTTGATATGTTTTTGTGATGAAGAAAAGTGTGTATGAAGAGTCTTTTTACAGGCAAATGGGTTTTGGATGCTGAAAGTACTGTTCAACGGCTATAATGAAAGTACTGCTTTGCTGAAGTTGGAAGTACTGGTACTATTCCAACGGTAATAAAAGTGTGGTAAAATATTATTTGGTTTTCTTGGAAAGAAATAAGGGCTAAAAATAATGGTTCGCGCATTTATTGGGATTCGATTTTTTAAATCTTACCCATATATACTTAACCCTACCAGATTATTCTCTTTCCTTATAACTAACATCCCACTTTTCATAAACATAACCCTCGCCGCTCTCTTACTTACTCAATCATACAACAATGGCTCGTTCCACTTGTAATCATCACAATATGGTAGCCAACTTGGATAAAACGGAATTGAATGTTGATTTTCATGATATAATTGATTTTCTCACTGGGTCGTCAATCAATTATGCTATCTTGGTCAATCCCGATGTTATTTCACCTTGGATTCAAGAGTTTTGGGCTACTGCTAAAGCTGGATGGGAGGAGATGGATGTTTATTACAGCTAAGGTTGCTGGGCATAATGTTCGAATTACAGAGGATACTATAAGAACATACCTTCAGTTTAATGATGAAGAAGGTACTGCTTGTTTTGCTAAAGAGGTACTTTGGGATACTCTTAGGGACATTGGATATGAGGGTTCACTTCGCAAGCTAACCTTTGACAAACCCTTATTCAGTCCACATTGGAAATATTTGATCCATGTCCTACTTCATTGTCTAAGCAACAAGAGTACTGCATGGAATGAATTTTCCAAATCAATAGCATCTGCCTTGGTAGGACTAGCTACTAATCAGCCATTCAATTTTTCTTGGACGATACTTGATGGTATGCTTAAACACATCAAGAATGGTTCTCCATTTTNAAGCTAACCTTTGACAAACCCTT
Source organism: Artemisia annua (assembly GCA_014162995.1). Lineage (NCBI taxonomy): Eukaryota > Viridiplantae > Streptophyta > Magnoliopsida > Asterales > Asteraceae > Artemisia > Artemisia annua. The sequence continues at coordinate 70,170 of LBNU01017537.1, forward strand.
ATTCAGTCCACATTGGAAATATTTGATCCATGTCCTACTTCATTGTCTAAGCAACAAGAGTACTGCATGGAATGAATTTTCCAAATCAATAGCATCTGCCTTGGTAGGACTAGCTACTAATCAGCCATTCAATTTTTCTTGGATGATACTTGATGGTATGCTTAAACACATCAAGAATGGTTCTCCATTTTTGATGTATCCTAGGTTCATACAGGTCATTTTGAATAAACAGCTTAAAGGTGTTCCTAAACCCCAAGAATTTTTTCCAGTTGTTACTCTTCCTGATAAGGTGTTTACCTTCATGGCCACCAAGAGTGCTAAATTTTCTGGTAGGGATACACCTCTCACTGCTTACATGTTGGAGGTAGCACAAGTTGTTAGAGATGCTGCTCATGAAGATTCAGATGGTTCATCTGAACATTCAGACTCTGCTCCCACTCCATCTCAAGATGATTCTCAATAGTCTGAGAGGTCACCTTCAAATGAAGAAGATGTCTCTCAAAACATTGTTTCTTCACCAGTTCAAGAAATTTCTCAAAATACTGTTTCAAGAGAAAAGACTGCTTCTCTGCAAGGTATTGCTATTGAAGATTCAGATCATGGTGTAGATCAACCACCCACTCCCAATGATTATACTCCCACAGATGGTTCTCAGACATCTGGAGGAGATAAAGGAGCTGATAAGGCTACACCTGATGAAGAAGAGGTTCTGGATAATTATGCCTTGACAAGAGAGTTGAAGAGGTTGAAGAGAGCTTATGATATTCAAGCTACTGCTATGGAAATTCTTCAACAGAAGTATAAGGAGTTGAAGAAATTAGTTAAGTCTCTTATTCCACAACATCCAGAAGGTCTCCAGAAGTTTAAGTCTAAAAGGAGGAGGCTAAGAAAGCTTTCTTCATTCACATTGGGGAGGAATAAGGAAGATGTGAATTTGAATGAAGATGCTGTCTTTGAAGATATCGTTAATGAAAATACTTTTCTGAATCAAAAGACTGTGGAAGAAAAGACTGCTACTCAAAGTACTGATGCTGTTAATACTGATTTCAATATTCCACAGACACCACTTGAAGAACTAATTCCTCATCAAGATACTGTAGAAAGAAAGAATGATGAGACTGAGCAAATAAATCTTCAAGAAGCTGACATTCCAATCAGAAGTGGTGATAAAGAAGAATTGGATTTGGAAGGTACTGGTGTTGGTCTTGCTCAAGATATTGCTAATCAAGATACTACTCAAGGTACTGTGAGGGAGTCTCTCATTACACCAAGGACCTTAGATTTTGAAGAAGATGTGGGTCCATCCAATCCAGTTCAGGAAGAAGAAGAGATAATAAAGTCTACTAACAGTGATGAAGAGACTATTGCTAAGATTATGATGAGTATATCCAGACCTAGAGGCATTGTTATTAAAGAAGTTGAACAGACTCAAGATTTGCAATCTTCTCCTCAACCTACTCAAGAAACTGATCCTAAAGACAAAGGAAAAGGAATCTTGGTAGAACCAGAGAAAAAGAAGAAGAAGAAGGAATTCACTTTAGCACAAATAAGGGCTTTTCAAGAAGCTAAAGGTGAAGAAGCTGCTAAAAAGTTACAAGCAGAACTTGATGCTGAGTTTGTAAAAGAAAGAGAGCTTGTTGTTCAACCAAGAAGGCCAATGACAAAAGCTCAAGAAAGAAATTTTTATATGAGTTATTTGAAAGGTCGAGGATACAAAGGTTTACAGAAGTTAAAGTATCAAGAAATGAAGGATTTATATAATGCTGTAAGAGAAGAATATCGAAGACAAGTAGCTGGCATTATTGGTTATGATACTGAAAAAGGAAAACAGATGACGGAAGCTGGTAATAAAAGGAAAAGAATAACAACTAAATCACAGTCATCAAAGAAGTCTAAGTCTGAAGTGGAATTAAGAGCAAACACAATTGATGAACTAAGGAATTACCTAAGAGTTGTTGACTTTGAGCTTCCTAAGTCAGAAGAAGTTGCTGCTACAAAGGCTAAGATATCAGATTTGGAGGTTATTGAATCTGAAAAAGATGGAGATTATTTTGTTTTCCATAGAGAAGATGACAGCTTCAGAGCATTTAATTTGTTGGTAGATGTATTGCACCTTATAGACAGAGAAGATTTGTTTTATCTACATCAACAGATTCAAGCTTATTTTGAACACATTCCACTCAATGGAATTGGTGTATTGTTGCTGGGAGATCTGACAACAATGTAGGAAACAGAAGAGACAAGCACAGCTGATGTTTGGAAGAATCAAGAAGTCTAGGAGATTCAAAGTTGGAGATTCTTTGTAAATGCTGGTGTACATGTCTTAGAATTGGAAGATGGTACTATGATTCATATGCTAGTAGAAAGGAGATATCCTCTTACAAGAGATCTGATGATGAGGATGCTGGATCATGGTATGGAAGTAGAGCAAGAGAATGAAACTGCTCTAATGGTGATAAATTTGTTCATCAATTGGACAATTTTGAAGGATGATGATTAGTAAATACTGGTATGATTTTAATTGTTTAAAAATTTTTGATTAAACAAGTACTTTATTCAAAGTACTGCTGATCAAACAGTACTTTCACAAAGTACTGCTTGCAATCTAAAACCAGTAAAGTCTTTTTGAAATAACAATTTTTGTCATGTGCAANGATCTGATGATGAGGATGCTGGATCATGGTATGGAAGTAGAGCAAGAGAATGAAACTGCTCTAATGGTGATAAATTTGTTCATCAATTGGACAATTTTGAAGGATGATGATTAGTAAATACTGGTATGATTTTAATTGTTTAAAAATTTTTGATTAAACAAGTACTTTATTCAAAGTACTGCTGATCAAACAGTACTTTCACAAAGTACTGCTTGCAATCTAAAACCAGTAAAGTCTTTTTGAAATAACAATTTTTGTCATGTGCAAAATACTTTTTGAAGCACAAATGTTTACAGCAACAAATTGTTTTGGAGTTGAACATGGTGTTAGTACTTGTGCTACACAATAAATGGTATTCAACTCACCATGTTTAACAGACAAGAAAGAGTTTGATTCATCATGAGGGTACAACTCTGATGTGATAATCAAATCCGTTTTTAGTTGACAATTTACTAAAAATTGTATGGTTCTCAACTCACCATATCTGTGATAAGTGAAGAGTTGACTAGCCCACAAGAAAATAGCTTGTGGTAAAGGCTGTGGAAAATCCATTCATATGGTAATTAGTTCACCATGGTAGTTGTACTAAAAGAACTAGCTAGTCCAAAAGCAAACGGCTATTGGTAAAGACTACTCAAATCCGTTGATAGCTGATGATTTGCTAAAAATCATGTGGTTATCAATGTACCATGGTTTACTTAGCCTAAACATTGGCTACTCCAGAGTTAATGGCTTTGTTAAAGAGACATCAAAATCCATTAAATTTTCAATGATTCACCTCTCACAGGAGTTAACACACCTGGAAGTGATGAGAATAGTATGAAACTTAACATGATTTGATGTATCTTATGTTGCTGAGTAGCTGAGAAGAAATTAAGTTGCTGTAAAGACAAAGAATTGTTGCTGATAAAGATTGCAGATACTACATACTGATGATAACAAAACAACGAGTATGTCTTTCAAAGAAACAACCTTTCCTTGAAGATAAAGATTACAAACAGAAACTTGAAGTCAAACAAGTAGAATTCAAGTTAGGGGAGGATTGTTGGGGTATAAATGTTGAAGTACTGCTGGACATCAAAGTACTGCTTAAGTATATAAGTCAAAGTACTGCTCAAGATCAAAGTGCTGCTCGTTGAATAAAGTCAAAGTACTGCAAAGGATTAAAAGACTGACGACATGCAAAGATTAGATTAGGAATATTATGTAAATTCTAGAATATTCTAAAGTTAGAGTTAGTTTACTTGTCGTTCAAGTATTGTAAACCGACTAGGGTTTTCCTTGTGCCTATAAAAGGATCCCTAGGTCAACATTAGAGATATACGATTTTAGAGAAAAGCTAAAGTTCGATATTAGAGATATTAGGGTTGTTTGTGAGTCTGTATTCGATAAGCAGATTCAAGGTGTTAATATAATCGTTGAAGTTTGTTATTCTTCTTAGCTTTGTTAAGTAAATTCCGCATACTTAAACAGAGTAATTTAGTGTTTCATTGTTAGTAGTTTAGGATTTATCCAAGACTGCTAAGCCCTTAACAAGCTATATAAAATAGTTTGGTCAGAGTATAACAATCCAACAGAATATGAAGGGTATCCTAGTTTCTGCGATTATGGTAGAAAGATCCATGTAGATTGCGCTTACAACTTACAATTTCCTTGCATGATAGGTTACAAACAAGTTAGTGCCAACTTCTTCCCTATTTTACCAATTAACATAATGTCAAAGACCTTTTATAATTCGATTATGAAAAATAAGGTTGAATATAGAGGAAAGAATGTGGCTGGAGCTTTTATGAATGTGCCTATTTTTGTTGGAAAATTTGTCGTTGTCACAGATTTCAAAGTAGTCGAAGACATGGATGCCTATCGCGATAAGGAGATGGGTGATGTGATTGTTGGCAAACCATTTTGTAGGGAGATTACAATTAATGACAAAAGATTTGAAGGAAGAATCACCTTTCAAAGTGGAAGTGAAATTATCACTTTCATAATGCCTCGCGCTTACCCAAGTTTTATACATGCCACTAACAATTATTTCTATAAATTTTCACCATTTCTTTATGTAGATGACAAAGACAAGCGGAATGGAATCTTATATCCATATCAAAAGATGAAAGGATTATACAAAGGAGTGTTGAAATTAGGACATGAATATGTACGAGATGAGTTAATGAGCAGATACATCATGAAGTGGCATATGGGAATTGATGATGCAAAATAGGAGCTGAATGTGAGTCTAACTTGAAGACTCTGGAATAAAGACAACTGCTGACCAGGAGACAATACGGAATTTTTATCTTTATTTTTCTGTTTAAATCGAGTCTGTCAGACCTGCAGAAGATGCGGCGCAACTCCATCATAGAATGCGGCGTATCATCTGCACTGGTCATATCTTATTTTATTTTTCTGCATTTTTTATTACATTCTGTCAGTTTATTTAATGCGGCGCATCCCTGGTTAAGGATGCGACGCATCTTTTATTCTGATTCGTATTAATTCCAGGTTCGATACGGCGCATCTTCTTCCATAAGATACGGCGTATCGACTGACCTGATGATTTTTAATTTTTAATTTTTAGGTTTTATTTTTACTAACTACTAACGTATTATGCAAGTTTGAACCTTCTTAACTCAGGTGTGTTAAAGTCTAGGTGGTATTATAGATTCCTGAACTTTTTGTGGAAACGTCATTTATGAAGCTTAAACGTTCTAATCCTCAAGAAAGTTGATTTTTGCTCATAAACTCATAATGGATGATCATTCCGAGCAAATATCAGGGGAGTTTTTCTGTTCTAATTCTTTTATTTTCCAGTTTTTAACCTTTGACACAAACAACGAGGACGTTGTTTAACTTAAGTGGGGGGATGGAGAATTAGAACACTTACTTGTCCTAAACTTTTTCAAAATATGATTAAAATGCACTTAATATATCAAAATTTAAAATTTTTAGCATGTTTTTGTTTAAGTCTAAATTACATAGCCGCACACGTAACCTTATTTTTTTGCCTAAAATCAAAAACTTTAGTGTGCCGGTAACTTGTAAACTTTAGAACTTAGCTTGTATACTATTCGAGACCACCATAATAAGTATTATCGATATAATTGGAGTGACTTGTGTAACTTGGTAAATTTCTAGGATTACACCCAAAAAGCCTTTATATGTTATGTAATATTAACTAACTACACTGGTTAGTTAACCCCCGTATAAACCCTCTTGTTTACTCTCACTTTTAGGGGAAGATACCCCTAGAAAAACCTTCAGAACCATTCCTTTCATTTCTTACACCTTTGTTAAAATGTTTCGTTACACCCTTACACCTTAGCCTACCCTGTAGATCGAAATCCGTGGTTAGTTACTTTAGGCAAAGTATGTTTCCTTACATTACTTGTGTTCGCGCGCGTAATTCATTATCTTTGGTTAGGTCGGGAAATTGCACAATTCAATTGGAGTGAAAGTACATATTGTATATTTTTAGTTTATTTTTAGTGTGTTTACTACTTTCACTATTACAGCTATTTCTGAAAGTTATGAAAAGTATGAAAAAGTTATCCAAAAAAATCGTGATAGAAAAAGTTATGAAATTTACACAGTTAACCAACTTATGTAAAGTTTTGTATTAAGTGGGAGATATCACCACTATTTGTTGTATATTATATTTATGGATTGAATGGGAGTTGGCCGTTATGGGAACGCCAACTAAGGTTATTCTTTGTTTAAGATTTTATTGAGTATAATTCGTGTCTACCTAAAGCGTGAGTTACATGAGTCAAAAGCGTGAGTTATTCAATGATATGAGTCTTATTCATGGGATGGTTGGGAAAGTAATTAACCACACTTAGGATTTTGATCTATTTGTTTGTTTATTTTTTATTTTACACCAATTTATATCCTAAATGTTATCCCTACCCAACCGTATTGTTATATTCGTTGTCAGCTTTCGAGCATCCGGATATGATGATGGCTAAGTGAGAATGTTAAATGTATGAATAAGGTAGTGACCATCCGAGTATTAGATTAATCAACTATCGCGCCAGCGATCTAGTGTGTGACTTGGTGACCATCCGTTATGCAAATAACGCGCCAGCGATCCAAGAAGTGCACTAGTGACCATCCGTTAGTTGAAGCGTCGAGGACTCGCGCCAGCGATCTACTAAGTTTATGCAGGAGATGTTTGAACGAAGCTAGGTTCAACCCTTAAGCCTCAAAACCCTCTTTACCGCTTTAGACTTGTTACTCCTTGGCTTTAGTGGGGGAGATGCGTATACTTGTCAAGCTTATGATAGAATATTCGTCACAACTGAGCAACTAAACGATTTAGAATTGTTTTGCATTGAAAAATTATTTTGTTTCTAACTCGTTAAGTGTTTGGTTGTGTGATTGTGATAAGACGAATACATGCATTAAACTATAAAAATAAATCCTAATACCTTTTAGGATACATTTTCATAAGTAAAATCTAAGGTTTACTTGGGGACAAGTAAAGTTCAAGTGGGGGGATATTTGATGAACTCAAATAAGTACATTTTATCATCATCATTTATCCTATTTATTTGACTTGTTTCATTATATTATTTATGAGAATCGGTGCTTTAATGTTTACTTTAGTGATTCTCAGATAAAAACAGGTAAAAGGTGAAACTTGGCGATTTTGGACTAATTATGAAGCAAAACAAGCGAGATGTCAAAAGTCTACTGAAATCCAGAAGATGCGTCGTATCTCACTCAACAGATACGCCGCAATATTATACTCAGATGAATTCGAAGACCATTGCCTGACTTTGAAGAATTCGCCGCATGTAATTCTTTCATGCGTCGTATATGAAACTTTCGTCAAAGAAGAAGATCAAGCTCGTTCTACTCCAGATACACCGCATTATACATTTGACATAGGGCGTATCACTATCAAGACTTCACTAGAAACAATCCAAGACAACTGAAGGACATGCGCCGCATACAAGAATTAAGTTACGCCGCATCTGAAGACGGTGTACGAATATTCCAGAATATAATAATCTTGGATCCCACGCGAAGTTAAGTCGATGCGCCGCATCTACTTACTCAATGCGCCGCATCGAACCCTCAGACAGAAACTATAAATACCCCAAGACCTAGACGAATTTAGTGTGCCACAAAACCCTAAGGAGCCGAATTCAGACGAACAAGCAGCACAAGACACGCCCTAAACGAAGATACTAGAGCAGTAAGAAGGTCCTGCATGTATTCAATTCATTAAGTAGTTTTGTTTTATTGTAATAGTAAGCTTCAATTCATCAGGATTGATGGCCGGTAGTATGTGAGTACGCAAAATCATTTGCCCGCCTTAAAATTGCTTTCCCATCAATTAAAGTTTATATGTTTGATGTCTTTGGTGAATTTATATTAGTGCTTTGATAACCTCTATGTCTAGCTGAGCACTGCATGGGCTGCCATACCCCTTCCTCGCCTATTTAATCTGACGTCTTTGGATAAGTAGGATAGTCATAAGTAATCATTAACGGTTTACTCGCCGATATAATGAAACCAACGAGAAAGGTTTAATTAATATACACTTCATATAAAACTAGCAATAAAACAAGTGACAAGCTACTTAATTATCAGGACAAGTCTTCTTATAGTCTCTATTATCTATCTGTGTACGTGTATGCTATTCGCTGATTTGTGCTCATTAGTTTAATTTACTGTTTAATACATAACCAAACTGTGCCAGTCTCTCAGGCTGAACCCCCCTTGCGTTAGATTAGGCTGTAGAACTAACTTAGGATATTAAAATACTGATTAGGATAACTAGATAATACGTTCCACTCTTAGTGATCGACACTCTACTTACCATTATATACAAACTGACCGGTTACACTGCTCGTTAAGTGCGTGTGTTATTGATAAGTTGGCTAAATATAAATTTAAAACTTGAGTAGGCATTAATACTGCTAAATCGCAACGACACACGACGCGCATCAACGTCCTTCTCAAAAATACACTTGTCGCCGTCAGGTGTAAATCCTTGAATTATTTCTAAGGCGACGTGTGTAAATTCTTCTAGCTTCAAAATAGAGGGTGACGACGTTACAATGCATAAGATGACGCCGTCAGGTCTTCTTTTCTGACAGGTTTTTCGTGACGTTGTTGTTTTCTTCACTTTATCATCCAAATTCGTCAAAAAAGTGCCAAATTCTAGAATTCTCGTCTCAAGTACCTAAAATACAAAAAGAAATTATTTGAAGCAATATTTGATCATATTAACATGATTTTGGACTTAAATGACCCTCTAAAAAGGTATCAAATAAATCCTTTTCAGAAAGTTCATTTGGATTCAGATCATCTTCTATTTGTATCTGTCCCGGGTTAATAGAATCATCAATCTCTTTCATGACATAAGGACAATGTTTGATGGAGTTAATCAAAAGCTTTCGCTCTTTGTAGCCCATGATAACATTCATAAACCTTAAAGACCATTGAACATAGTGTTGGGATTTATACTTGAGTTGATATTGACAAAATATAAAAGATGAAGGACTAAAGATGACAAAGAATGAAACTTCATATACAAGAAAAGATTACAGGAAATCTTTTACTATAGTAGGAATATTCTTTGTAAACCCTAATGTCTCTATTATATAAAGAGACATAGGGTACAGGTTTTATCATATGTGTGTCAAGATGTAACATCATAAAACGTGTGTGTGTGTGTGTCTAGGGCTGGAAATGCCTAGACTAGTGTGTTTGGTATTAGCCTCAAGGATCTTATGATTCCTGTTAGAGTAGGTAACCGTGCTACACTTGATCACGTAGCATTGGGGCTGTTGGTGTTTGTTAGAGTAGAGATGATGACGAGAAACCTTGTAGCAATAATAATGATTGTTTTGTTTATTCCGCTGCGTATCGTGTTATTAATCATTATTATTGTTTAATCCCTAGATGAGGTCTAACAAACCTCGAGCAAAAATGATCTTAACATGTGGTATCAGAGCCAAGTGGCTCGTGATCGTGGGATTAAACAACGTTTGGTTTGACGAAGATCGAAGAAAACAAGAAAAATTTCGAATTTGGTTCAATTTTCGTAACTCACTGCAGGACAGTTTTTACAAGCGATTTCTCCTTCGTTAACCGTTGGATCGGGATGAAATTTTTACTGGAGCTTCTCTATATATCCAAAAAGAGTTTCACCGGAGGGATCTTTGATCTTAGGTCTCAGTAAAAAGATTTGGTGTCTTGAAATCTGCTGCAGAAACTGGTATTTGTAAGTCGAATTTTTGGTTTTCTTTCAAAGGGTTTCGGTTTTTCATTGATTTCCTTGTTCGTATGGTCTTTATTAATCATGGAAGTCATTGTTTATCAAAGGAAAACAGTTACAGATTATAGTAGAATCAACCTTAGGGGTGTGTTCAAAATAAGACTTATTTTTGTGGAATTAAAAAAGAACCCTAAACTCTCTCTTTCTATGGGCGACCAGCCGCCACCCCTATCTTCTTGATTTGGCCATGAACAATCAATCAAATCGTATCTCTACCTCTAAATCTTTTATTGGTATGCAATCGGTTCTGTTGGTTGTGTATTCTTATGGGTGGCGGCTGGTAATAATCTTCATATCATTAGTTATGGTGATTCGATCTTTCTCTATTTTTTAGGGTTAAGTCGGTTATCATACATTCATTTATATATATTCCCTTATCGATTCTAAGTGTATCATCTAATCGTTTTTCCATTAACGATTTTTATTCAATCGGTTTGTTAGGGTTTTGTGGGTTTGGATCTGGTCGTTTAGGATTTACCTTATTATTTAGGTCGGTTTGTTTATCCTATATATCTAATGATTGTAGGCTAACCAAATTAATCTAATTATCACCTTATGCGACTAATGAATTGTTTGATGTTGCTGGAATATTCTTTGAAGGTTATCGAACTCTTTTAGGGTTTGAAAATATTTACACAACAACATCAATATTGTGGGTGTCGAGTGGATGGTAGCCATTCTAGGCTTGGTTGTCGTCTGCAAGTTTTGGTTAGATCTATATGATTTATCATGTAGTTTGGGTTTTGTATGTGGGTTTCAAGAGAGAGATGGATGTTAAGTTGTAGGGATCTTATTCAAAAACCTACTGTTTTTCTTGATCCTGCTGCTATTGATTATCAAGATGTGGATCGTTCTTTGGTATGTTAGGGTTTAGACCCTATGTTTGGTTCGGTTTGCTAATACTAAATGATGTACAACTTGCTTTTGCTGGTTGTTCATGGATGTTAAGGCTGAACTATTGTACGCTCCTTGCTTTTCAGAACTATGGTCTTGATGACTTGGTGGTATGTTGTTAATATGGTACGTCTGATGCTAGGTGGTAATGTTTTGGTACGAGGTTTGGTTGTTCAATGGTTGGTTTGCTGTTCGTGAAGTCTAGTGGATTGATCTTTATCTAAGTTCTTTGTAACTTTTTATGGTATCTACTGCTGATCGTATTGGTGATGTAAGTTAAGTTTAAGGGTCTTATTCAAAACCTTTTTATCATCGTTCATGGACATGGCATTGATTTATCTGATCATGGGATCGATGATGCTCTCTTTGATGTAAGTTAGGGTCGTATAGCCCTATGTTTGTCTACGACTGATCAAGATACAATGTTTTTCATTCTTAACTTGAGTTTCATGCCTATTGAAACTCCTAGTAGATGAGGTATTGGATCAAGTTGTAGTGTTGGTTTGGTTCAGTTTGGATCAATGAAGATTGGTGTAGTTGTTGGATCAATTGTGTGGATTGGCGTTGCTCTATTCTACCATGGTTTCGGCTGCATCATTGAAGGTTATGGACTTCTATGACGACATGAGAAGAGTCAAGTTTATACTTGATGTTTTTATTTGTAATTTGATAGTCGTTGTAGTTTTGTTCATATAGTAGTTGCTTTGTTTAGCATTTTCTTTTGGTTAGTTGCACATGTTGTGCATGTCTGTTTTAGAATGGTTCGTCATTCTTAGATAGGTGTTTTATAAGTGTCCTTAGGGACTGAGGTGAGGGACATCACCCTCATCCTATTGTACTTCAACGTTTTTGGTGTAATGAATTTTGCCGGGGTGAATAAACCCTTTTACCCAAAAAAGAATCAACCTTAGGGTTTCATAAGAAGTTGAAGTTTAGGGTTTGTTCTAAATCATGTTTGTGGTGATTGGTTGCTGCTACTGTTTGAAACCCTGGAACATTCAAAGCTTTATGCTTTTTGATGTTGCTATCCTATTCTTAACCAAACCCTAATGTGATTCTCATGCTTAATTTATTCTATCTTATAATATAACTGGTGCGAAACCCTAAGTGTATAGGAGCAGATCTGGTATTCGATTTTAGATGGTTTCTTTAAACGTTGATGCGATTTAACTGATTGTTTCAATTACGTTTTCATGAGCTAAATCTTATTTACAATGGTTGAATGTGGAAGAAACGTTCGTTGTGAATAACTGATGTGTTTGGATTCTATGGTGAGTAAGGGTACTGGTGTACAAGTAATGTTACGTTTTTGTACGAGTTAAGCTATGTATAAATAATGTTACTGGTGCTAAGGAGTACGTTTATACAGAATGATATTACTAGAACAATTAAGTATCATTATTGTTTTTGGTGTATGTCTACGTTTTGTGAAAGAAAAGTTTCTGACTATGCTTACTGGTTATTTGTTACTGGTGTGAAAAGAAGTAAAGGAGGTACGCTTACTGCTGTTTATAATGATTCTACTTCTCATGATTTGGATGACTGGAGTTACTGGTGATACTTATTGATCGACGTACTGTGGTTACTGGCTTTATCACAAATTTATTTGATGATGAAGTCGTTTATTGGTATAAGAAGTTTCGACTGATGTTACTGTTTATAAGGTCGACTCATGCAATGGTTTATGTTATTGATGATTCTGAATGGATTTGATACTGTGGATTTACGAGAATAAGGGGAAGACATTATGGTTATATGTTGGTACTGATCATTGTCTGTTGGTACTGCTTCTTGGTCATTCCCACTACTAATGCAAATTGGTTTCCACTGTTGCCTTGATATTCCCACTGCTGCGACAATCGTTTCCACTGCCAGTTATTTGTTCCCACTGCTAAGCTTTTTTACTACTCTTTGACTGGTTACTGAAGGTATTAAGATCAACATAATTTGATTGTGGCTTTATTGGTTGATATCGATGGGAACATTATGCAACAGGTTTTGAGTGATAATGGGTCGGTGTCTTTAATTGTTTATTGAGCTACTCACATTGGTCAGTTATAACTTCTATCGTGGGTTGATTGATATAAGGTATTATTTACTACTTGGATTTTCTCACTCAATTTATTCTTGATCAGTGATTGGTCTTTTTATTTGTACTAATGAATTGTGGGGGTGTACAAGGATTTTATATTCAGATTGTGTTAGTGGATCATGGAGCTCAATGGTATTTACCAATAGTATCCTCGTATTATTTTCTGGTGCTCTGAGTAGGCTGATCAGTTGGTTTTAGTATTATGGTCATGAGTTACAAGAAGTGAGGGGAAGTACATGGACGACACACGATAAAAAGGAGTTTTGGTTTATTGGTGCCTACACAGATTCAATGGCTCGTTCTTATTGTTCAATTGATTACGAAGAAAGGTTTTTATCATCTATTTGACGTTGAAGTGGAATTATTCGGGTTAGTGTTCTTATTATATCTACGAATTGACAAACACTTGAAGGAGTTACGTTATTGTGCTCAGTGATTATTGTCAAGAGATTGCGGTCTCCCTATACATCGTTTTGGGTATACATTCGAAGTTATATTTAAGACATAAGTTTGGATTGTTCTACTTCATCATCACGTTGGTAATACTTAGTTTTCTTCATACGTGATCATTACATAGAGCTTACATTCAATAGATGGTTACTATATGGGTTTCAGGGGAAGCTTATTGATTAAATGTTTAACCATCTACATGCATCATTCAAGGTGAAGGTTTTTACAATTGCTAGTTGTTATTACTGCTGCTAGTTTTGATTTCTACTGTTTCAAGTTCATTTTTAGCGCGGAAACCTTAATGGTGGGTATCTTGAGACATTGGAAAGATGAACTGGAAGTATGATAGTGGTTCATTGTTGTGAAGATCAAGGTTGCTTACATTTGTCCCCTATTTGATGATGACAAAAAGGGGAAGAATATATTTGAAGATTGCAGCTTGAAGATCCTTGATGATATGCATGGTTTAAGGGGAAGAATATCTTTGATACACTTGGTTTTGTTATATCAACTAGGGGAAGATTGTTGGGATTTATACTTGAGTTGATATTGACAAAATATGAAAGATGAAGGACTAAAGATGACAAAGAATGAAACTTCATATACAAGAAAAGATTACAGGAAATCTTTTATTATAGTAGGAATATTCTTTGTAAACCCTAATGTCTCTATTATATAAAGAGACATAGGGTACAGGTTTTATCATATGTGTGTCAAGATGTAACATCATAAAACGTGTGTGTGTGTGTCTAGGGCTGGAAATGCCTAGACTAGTGTGTTTGGTATTAGCCTCAAGGATCTTATGATTCCTGTTAGAGTAGGTAACCGTGCTACACTTGATCACGTAGCATTGGGGCTGTTGGTGTTTGTTAGAGTAGAGATGATGACGAGAAACCTTGTAGCAATAATAATGATTGTTTTGTTTATTCCGCTGCGTATCGTGTTATTAATCATTATTATTGTTTAATCCCTAGATGAGGTCTAACAAACCTCAAGCAAAAATGATCTTAACACATAGTTTCCCCGGTACAACATGGGAGGCCTTGCATCACTCCCCGCAGCCAATGCATCTTGAGTAGTAGACATTGTGATGGTGGATCTTTGATATGAGATGTTTTTTTTGTTTAAAAGTGGGGTTTTAGATGTTTTTTTGTTTAAAAGTGGGGTTTTAGTTTGTTTGAGTTGAGATGGTTGAGTGTTTGGAATTTAAGGTTGTGATATGTAAATGATTAAAGTCTATGTAACACCCCCATTTCTAATATACACAACGGAATACAAGTTTAGGGTGTTACGTTCAAGTTTCACAGTCATAAGTATAGAAAACGACTCGAAAAGAGACGTTTTAGATAAAATTGTTATCATTCATTTATTTAAACCAGAGTTTTATATAATAGAGGTCCCAGTGGGACTTACGGAAATACATATAAAAATACTTTATTCATTTGAATGATAACAAAATGGACACTCTTTTTATAAAAAGAAAGTCCATAGCCACTCCGTGCCAAGTCATGCTTCAGTTACCAGAGATAAACATGCTAAAAAGTCAACACAAAGTTTGAGTGAATTCATAGCGTTTAAAGTAATAATCATTTGAACACAAGCTAAGAGATAATAAATCAGAGATATTGCAGTTCAGTATATTGCCCTAAGTCTCATGACACACAAACCTTAACAGTCGGACATCACCGTAGTAATGTTAATTACTAACATAATTAAATGAAAGTAATAATGCCCTCAGGTAGGAGCTTGCCAACTTCCTATTGTTCTTCAAATATAATGCATTTGGCTACCTATCCGATAACACAAATGGGGCGTCAACTGCCAATAGATCTATTCATTATATTCACGTTCACTCGCAAGTGATTAAGGGTCATGATATGAGGGACATTAAGTGGCAACAAGGAAACTTAGGCAATATCAGTCAGGAAAGCATACAGAAAAATACTTGTGTTCGGTTTATAGCATGTATCTCCTCACAAGTTTGAAAAACGTATAAAAATAGTGGGACTATGAACTCACCTCGATATTACCGTTGTCTGGATGGAAAACAAGTTTAAATAAAGTTGATAAGCGTCTCCGAAACTTAACCTGAGTTGATAAATCAAGTTTTCAGTATGTATATATTTGTATACATATATTATTGATTATGTTAAAGGTTTGTTAACGATTATACGTTTAATGAGTTATTGTAAGGTTTCTTCAGAAGTTAATATCATTATCGTTTTAAGGGTTTATATGTTAGTTATCCTAGTTCCCGAGCCATTTTAGTGTCAAAAATATATTCTTACGGTATTATGAAAATGTTACACTTTTCACCCTATAGTTTTAGATATTGACATATTTACCCTCAACTATCATAAAATGACAATTCATGCCAACAAGTTTTATATATTTACAACCTAAACCCCTCAAGTTTTGTATAATTATAATTTATAACTTTCAAGTTTTATAAAATTACATTTTATACCCTTAAGTTTGGTGAAATGACAATTTACCCCTTGAACTTTAGTAAAATGACAATTTCTACCCTGAACTTTCAAATATGACACTTTATACCCTTTAACCTCAAGTTCACTTAATTTTAACTTTGACTCATAAGAATAGTTTAGAGTTTTGACATAAAATACCCCTCATGCATAATAAACTTTACACCCGAAGTCCTTTTTAAGGAAAAATGCAATTTTAGCTTAGGAAAAGGTCACGACTTTTACAACTCTTGTGTTTATGTCAAAATAGGTATTTGTAAATAGGTTATCCCAAGCTCATCAGCTTATGGTTCCAAATTATTAGTGCTAAATAATTAAATCCGTATGTTTATAAAATGTGTGTCACGGCCAAAAGTAAGCTTAATTATAAACGAGGCATGAAGAGATTTTTACTACGTCTTTGCTATTTCCACTAGTCCATAGGGAGGTCTTTCTATAGGTTCAAACCATTCGTCCTAAGGTGCTATGGTTTGGTCACAATCAATTTCCCAAGTTGGTTCCATGAAACGTTCTTACAAAAAATTTCCAAGTGTTTTTCTTCATTTCAAAACACGACAGGACAAAACTAGGGCTCGATAAAAACGAGGCCCTTCAACCTTTTTCCTAGGCTTTTTTTCCTTGATAATCTATGCCACAAGTTCTTTATTTCCCCTAAGTTTCACATTTTTAGGTGCACGTTTACTAGGTGAACAGTAGGCGTGAAGTAGGCAACTCAGAACTTATGTCGACCTAAAACAGAAAACATAATCAGTTGGTATCTCAATTTCTAAGCTTACAAACTAACCTTTTAAGTATCCTAACATGTTATTCAGCTTGTCTAAGTTATCTTTGAAGAGTCCTAAGGTTCCCTTGATTAGAAAATAAGTCAAAAACATTTTATCAGGTTGTGTTTGGTTCGCGACAGAAAAGAACATGAAGGAAACATGAGTTTTATCCTAAGGCTTCTATTAAAACTTATATACTAGTGAGTTTAGGTTAAATGGAAGTGTACAAGAGAGTTGAAAAAGGGTTGTGAGTTCTTACCTATATAGTGTACACTTTTGAAAAGGTTTGGAGATAAAAGAGACTTGAAACTTGCCACATTAGTCTTTCTTCTATCTTGGGCTGCTACTATTCTTTTTTGGCTTCTTTTGAACTTCAAATATCAGTATCTTACTGAGTGTATGTTTGTTTGTGAGTTTCGAACAGAAGATGAGTGGAAAAGTAGGGTTAGGGCTCGAAATTTATAAGGTAGACATAATGGGACTTCTAGAGAGTCCTAAGTTATCATGTGGTGGTTTTGGGAGACATGTTGAGGTGTTCTAATCCCCTAAATTTCCAAGTGTAGCAAGAGGGAGGATGGGAATGTTGTGGTAAAAATCTAGCCATAAAATCTATTTAATCTTTTGACTTTAGGTTACTGTTCTAGAGAAAGTATGATGTGGAGATACAAGAAACCAAATGAGGTTCTTAGGGCCAAGGAATTTACAAATGTTCATGTAGTACTAGGTTGGTTGATCCTTAGTTCAATTCGAACTAGAAATCTGATGTTGGACCGACCATGCTTAGGTTCTTGTACATAGGGCTTAGTAAGTTGTACTTAGGGTTTATCTAGTGTAAGTAAGTTAGTCTAGGTTGTAGGTTAAGTAATGTCTAGATTTAAATGTGATTTAGGGTTTGTTAGGTTAATTTTAATGTCGAATTGGTATAAAAAAATATAAGGTTAGGTCGAATTGTGTTACAAGGGCTTGTACTCTAGGCTTAGTAGAGTGGTACTAGGGTTAAGGTTTATAGAAAATATATATTTAGTATTTATTTAAGTTACGGTAAATATATACTAGGTTATTTAGGATTTAAAACTAATAAATGTATAGTTTTTAAGTTTTATGCTTTAGGTACTTGGACACTAAGTTTAGGGACTTGAACATTGAGTTTATCATTTATGAAAATACTAGGGTTAGGGTTTATGCAAAATATTCTAGTATTGTGCGCTTAAGGATAAGCACACTGAGGTTTATAATGAATTTTACTAATATTATGACCTCATGCATTACTGACTTGTACCCAAGCTTAAAAGACTTGTACACTTCTATTTTATGGAAAACATGTCAAAAATAACTAGGTCTTGTGATAAAATCACATAAAATCACAAGTTTATGAGATTAGGGTTTTATACCGGGAGTTAAGTGAAATTAGGGTTATCATGCTTTAAAAACTTGTACATGACCTGTGAGGATATTGTACTTTAGGGTTTTAGGGTTTAGATAATAAGTTTTAATATTATAAGAGTTTTAGGGTTTAGTGGAAAACTTAATGGGTAGAAAACGTTTAACGCGATTATTTAATAAACGTACGTTAACGAGTTAACGTAAAATGGCAAATGAGATATCATGATATTAAATACTTGATATATATAAATGTTTATGTGAAATAAACATAAAGTAGGTTAGTGTCGGTTTACGTAGGCGAACGTTTATCAAGGTTGTGAGCTACGTCACATTAACTAATAATAATGATCAGAAAAAAAAATTATACATAGAAAAAGCATAAGTATTTCTTTACTAAAACCTGAGATAATTTATTACGATGTGAAATTTTAACAATGGTTACAGTATCCCCCGATTGAAGGGAATCTCGTCCCGAGATTCAGTCTATGTTGGTAGGTAAGTTGGTGAAAAGATGGGGATATGCTGCCCGGATTTTATCTTCCCGTTCCCAGGTGAATTCTGGTCCTCCCTTTGAGTTCCATCTCACCTTAGTGATGGGAATGCGGTTTCTCTTCATTTTTTTAACCTCTCTATCCATAATCTCTACAGGTTCTTCCATAAAATTGAGTTTGTCATTGAGACGAAGCTCTTTCATGGGAATCACTAATGTTTCATCCGATAAACACTTTTTCAGATTAGAGACGTAGAAAGTAGGGTGTATATTACTAAGTTCTACCGGAAGCTCTAGTTTGTAGGCTACTGGACCGACTCTCTCCAGAATCTTAAATGGTCCAATGTATCTGGGATTTAACTTTCCTCCCTTTCCAAATCTAACCATACCTTTCCATGGTGATACTTTTAACATAACCCTATCACCAACTTCAAATTCCATAGGCTTCCTCCTTACATCAGCATAACTCTTTTGCCTATCTCGTGCGGCTTGCAAACGTTGCCGAATCTGTACTATCTTATCAGTGGTCTCTTGAATGATCTCCGGTCCGGTAAGTTGAGCTTAAGCTTCTCTGACTTCGGCCCAACAAACAGGTGACCGGCACTTCAGTCCATATAAGGCTTCAAATGGTGCAATCTTAATACTAGCATGGTAACTATTGTTATATGAAAATTCTGCAAAAGGCAAATGTCTATCCCATCCTTTACCAAAATCGATTACACATGCTCTCAACATATCTTCCAATGTTTGGATAGTTCGCTCACTTTGTCCGTCGGTCTGAGGGTGATAAGCAGTACTCATATCCAACTAAGTACCCAAGGCTTTCTTAAGCGTATCCCAAAATTGAGACGTGAAACGAGAGTCACGATCCAAGATAATAGAAATGGGTACTCCGTGTCGTGAGACTACTTCTTTCAGGTATAACCGTGCGAGACTTTCTATTTCATCTATCTCCTTGATCGGTAAAAAGTGCGTTACTTAGTAAGACGATCAACGATGACCCAAATAGTGTCATACCCGCTTGATGTCTTAGGTAACTTGGTTATGAAATCCATGGTTATTCTTTCCCATTTCCATTCAAGAATCTCTGGTTGAGTCAATAAGCCTGATGGCTTTTGATGCTCAGCCTTTACTCATGCACATGTCAAACATTTCCTGACATACTCGGCTACATTAGCTTTCATGTTTGGCCACCAGTAAAACTTCTTTAGATCCTGATACGTCTTCTCGGAACCAGGGTGAATGGAATACTTCAACATATGTGATTCATGCATAATCACATTCCGTAGGTAACCAAAGAGTGGTAACCAACTTCTGTTCTTTATGCAACGAGTTCCATCAGAACGAATCTCAAAACCCTTATCCATACTCCTTAGGTTTTCAGCCTAAATGTTTTCTTCTTTCTCTGCTTCCATCTGAGCACTTAGAATTTGGGATGGCAGATTTAAGTTAATGGTCATGACTAAGGCTCTAACTCGTAGAGGCTTAATCCGCTATTTCCAGCTCAAAGCATCTGCTACTACATTTGCTTTCCCCGAGTGGTAACGAATTTCACAGTCGTAGTCACTTAACAATTCTAACCATTGCCGTTGCCTCATGTTTAATTCTTTCTGATCGAGGATATGCTGGAGGCTCTTGTGATCGATATATATGACACACTTCGTGCCATATAGATAATGTCTCCAGATTTTGATAGCAAGCACCACGGCTCCTAACTCGAGATCATGAGTCGTGTAATTCTGCTCGTGAGTCTTAAGCTGCCGAGAGGCTTAAGCACACTTTCTTCCTTTGCATTAGCACTACACCAAGACCATGGTGTGAGGAGTCACAGTAGACGACATAATCGTCATTCCTTTCAGGCAAAGATAAGATTGGAGTTTCACAAAACTTTTGCTTTAACAGCTGGAAAGCTTTCTCTTGATCTTCTCCCCAAACATACTTCTTATTCTTCTGAGTCAATTCCATTAATGACTTGGCAATCTTGGAAAATCCTTCTATAAATCTCCAATAATAGCCGGCAAATCCTAGAAATTGACGCACCTCAGTGGGGGTTGTAGGTGTCGGCCAATTCTTAACTGCTTCTAATTTGGAAGGATCCACGTGAATGCCGTCACGATCAATCGTATGGCCAAGAAACTGCACGGTGTTAATCCAGAANGATCAACGATGACCCAAATAGTGTCATACCCGCTTGATGTCTTAGGTAACTTGGTTATGAAATCCATGGTTATTCTTTCCCATTTCCATTCAAGAATCTTTGGTTGAGTCAATAAGCCTGATGGCTTTTGATGCTGAGCCTTTACTCATGCACATGTCAAACATTTCCTGACATACTCGGCTACATTAGCTTTCATGTTTGGCCACCAGTAAAACTTCTTTAGATCCTGATACGTCTTCTCGGAACCAGGGTGAATGGAATACTTCAACATATGTGATTCATGCATAATCACATTCCGTAGGTAACCAAAGAGTGGTAACCAACTTCTGTTCTTTATGCAACGAGTTCCATCAGAACGAATCTCAAAACCCTTATCCATACTCCTTAGGTTTTCAGCCTAAATGTTTTCTTCTTTCTCTGCTTCCATCTGAGCACTTAGAATTTGGGATGGCAGATTTAAGTTAATGGTCATGACTAAGGCTCTAACTCGTAGAGGCTTAATCCGCTACTTCCAGCTCAAAGCATCTGCTACTACATTTGCTTTCCCCGGGTGGTAACGAATTTCACAGTCGTAGTCACTTAACAATTCTAACCATCGCCGTTGCCTCATGTTTAATTCTTTCTGATCGAGGATATGCTGGAGGCTCTTGTGATCGGTATATACGACACACTTCGTGCCATATATATAATGTCTCTAGATTTTGAGAGCAAACACCATGACTCCTAACTCGAGATCATGAGTCGTGTAATTCTGCTCGTGAGTCTTAAGCTGCCGAGAGGCTTAAGCAATCACTTTTTTCCTTTGCATTAGCACTACACCAAGACCATGGTGTGAGGCGTCACAGTAGACGACATAATCGTCATTCCTTTCAGGCAAAGATAAGATTGGAGCTTCACAAAACTTTTGCTTTAACAGCTGGAAAGCTTTCTCTTGATCTTCTCCCCAAACATACTTCTTATTCTTCTGAGTCAATTCCATTAATGACTTGGCAATCTTGGAAAATCCTTCTATAAATCTCCAATAATAGTCGGCAAGTCCTAGAAATTGACGCACCTCAGTGGGGGTTGTAGGTGTCGGCCAATTCTTAACTGCTTCTAATTTGGAAGGATCCACGTGAATGCCGTCGCGATCAATCGTATGGCCAAGAAACTGCACGGTGTTAATCCAGAAATCACACTTGAAAAATTTCGCGTATAGTTGTTCTTTCTTGAGTAATCCCAAAATGGTCCTTAAATGCTCCACATGTTCTTCTTCACTTCAAGAATAGATAAGGATACCATAGATGAACACGATCACGAATTTTTCCAGATAGGGTTTACACACACGGTTCATGAGATCCATGAATATGGCTAGTGCATTGGTCAACCCAAATGGCATTACCTGAAATTCGTAATGACCGTACCTTGTTCGAATGGCAGTCTTGGGATTATCTTCTTACCTGACGCGCAACTGATGATAAACTGATCTCAAATCAATCTTTGAGTATACACTAGATCCGTGTAACTGATCGAACAAGTCGTCAATCCTTGGCAATGGATATCAATTCTTTACCGTAAGTTTGTTCAACTCTCGGTAGTCGATTCACATCCTAAAAGATCCGTCCTTTTTCTTGACAAATAGGACTGGAGCTCCCCAAGGTGAAGAACTTGGTCGGATAAAACTTCTATCCAATAGGTCCTGCAGCTGGTTGGATATTTCCTGCATCTCAGTTGGAGCTAATCGGTAAGGCGCTCGGGCTACTGGTGCGGCTCCTGGCACCAAGTCTATTTGGAATTCTACCTGACGTACCGGGGGTAGTCCAGGTAATTCCTCAGGAGAGACCTCTGGGAATTCCTGATGAGGCAAAAAGTGTTACGCTTTTAGGGGGTCATTTAAGCCCTAATCCGTAATTATTTGATCAAATATTGCCTTAAATCGTTCCTTTTGTCATTTTAGGTACTTTGGAGAGGAAATCTGGAAAAGGAAGCATTTTGGATGTTTTTGGGGCATAAAAGTGAAGAAAACGACAAAGTCTCAAAATATGCTGGAAATAGTACCTGACGGCGTCATGCTTTACCAGGTGACGGCGTCACTCTTTGACAACAAGGTGGATGATTGTTGCACTAGACGCCCCAGAAAGATTTTGGAGATTTAACACGTGACGGTGTCACGTGTAAATGGATGTAGGCCGTCACGTTTTAGCACAAAGGGAGACGGCTAAGAAGATTTTAAAGAGGGACGGCGTCAGAAGTGGATCTGAGCAATCCGAGAAGAGTTTTGGTGGCGAGGTGACGGCGTCACACTCTATAACGTGACGCCTTCAGATTGTAAAATCTATATATATTCGTCTAATTTTCATTCATTAGTGTGTGCAACTTTTGGGAGAACCCTAGGGATAAACCCTAGCTCCTATTTTACTGTATTTTCAGGGGGTTTTCACCCTTGAGACCTTGATGCTTAATTAAAGATAAGTCTTCTTCCAAATCAATCAATATGTCTATGTGTTGTTTGATTATATCTTATGCTTGTCTTTTAATTAACATGCTAGGCTAGGTNTTGTAAAATCTATATATATTCGTCTAATTTTCATTCATTAGTGTGTGCAACTTTTGGGAGAACCCTAGGGATAAACCCTAGCTCCTATTTTACTGTATTTTCAGGGGGTTTTCACCCTTGAGACCTTGATGCTTAATTAAAGATAAGTCTTCTTCCAAATCAATCAATATGTCTATGTGTTGTTTGATTATATCTTATGCTTGTCTTTTAATTAACATGCTAGGCTAGGTCTTTCTTGTGTTTGCTTAGATCTAATGAAACCTAGCTGTTGATTACATGTTGTTGGTTTGTATGTGATTGTTGTGGGTGGGTGAAGTCGATGTTAGGCTTAAGAAAACTAGCTAACCTCCTATACGGTAACTTGCTTGAACGTCTTAAGAAACATGAATCGGATGTGTACTACGATTATATGGTTGTATTTAATGCATAAGCGAATTCTAGTGATCCCATGTTAGGCGCTTTAAGTCGGCTCGACATAGGAGTGAAGTAGGAGCTTATAGAATTAGGGTAGATCGTACACGGCCCTACGAATGGTTTAAAGGAATACAACCCGTCATCCACACAATTACAACAAACCAATTAACCGGTAAAAGATAGCTAGGGAGTAAGGATATCTAAGTAAACACATTTTTCTCTCATATAAGTTTCACAACCATTTACTTTTTCTTGTTATTTTATTTTATTTTTGATAGTGTATTTCTACATAACGTCAAACTACAAATATTATTCTTTTCACATTAACATACAATAAACAGGCTTTATCACAACGCTGTTTTCATATAAAAAAACAAAAAACTGCAGATCCTTCGTTAAAAAGAAATGATATTTCCTGTACGTGCAATGGTATCTGATAATGTACCCTCCGATCAGCTCGAATGACCCCCCCTTCAAGACTGATCGCAACCTACATATCGAAGGCTCTGGTCAGCCTCCTAAAATCTTCATTGGCGTAAAATTAATCACCAGTGATCTACTTACCAAGTGGGAATTCGCAGTCGAAAGATTAAGCCCTTCGGGGTATCCTTCGATAAGTTGTAAGGACGGAATAATGCCAAGTCCAAACATTGATAAGACCAAGTCTTACCCACGTCTCATCTTCCTCCTTAGCTCCCCCGCTAAACCAGGAGGAGTGGGACACTAAACCCTAGCGGTTGCCACAAATCATGGGACGCCCCCATGATCTCCTAAAAACGTGCAAGCACTCTCCAAGCTATTTTCCTCCCCTATAAATAGTCTTGGACAAGTCACAAGTCTGGTATGCAATCTCCACTACTCTACTTTACTACATTTTCACTAAACTTTTCATACCAAATACTTATTCACACGCCGGAGGTGGTTCGCAGGGCCCAACCCCTGCGCAATCACTTAACGTAGTGTCTTCATATTTCTTATTTCAGGTTAAACACAAGCTTGGCGCAACCACAACATCCCATATATCCTTTGATCACCATCAAAGGCCTGGTCGTGCAATTTATTGTACAATCAGTGGCACCATCCGTGGGACTCGCTACAATTAGTCCAGTTATTTCCAAGAAGATAACCAGTCAAATATACCCGCTACTTTTCCGGCATGAATCAAGAGAGAGAAACACCCCCACCGGGTTTCTCGACCTTAACACCAATACCACCAACTGACCCTAACAACTTTCCTCCAATTACGGCATCCACGTTCACTACACGATCTCACCCAGAAATAACACCCAATCAGCATGCTTCGACATCAGCTAATCCGGAGCCTATCAATAGCCCGGCCTTTGTCGAAGCCAACTATGAAGAGTTGGAATCACTATTAAGGGCTCGTAGGAGACAAGCCCGGAACACGGAGATGCGAAGAGAGTTGGAATACTCTAGTGATGATTATGATGAGGAGATGGAGATGGAGCCGAGACCTCAGGTGCAGGGGGTCACGCATTCTGCTTTAAGAATAGGACCCCTTTCTGGTAGAAGGACGGGTAGAAGGTCCTTTGGTTTCGAAGGAGTCCCTGAAAGGACTCCCACAAGAAGAGAAGGGGTAATAGCTGAGGGTTCCAATGGAAGGAGCCAACGAAGGGAAAACATAGAGGTAAACCTTCCTCCATTGTTAGCCGCTCATTTAGGGAGAACTGAAGCAGGGGTTCCGCTGCAACCTTCTCACGCATTCGGTGTAGAAGGCAATCCACCTCCATTCAATATGGGAGGAAACCTTCCTCCCAACGGTATGTATTCCCAATTCCACACTCAGGCTTATCCTAAAAACCTTTACCCTCCAGTAAACGGACAGTCTAGTAACCAAAGTTTTCAACAAGCTACCGTACCCTTCGGGCATCCCGTAGCTTACCCTCCGTACACCATAAATAATAGTTATCCCTTCAACATGAATACACCTTATCACCCGTATCTTAACCAAACCCCTTCGGTNTGGGAGGAAACCTTCCTCCCAACGGTATGTATCCCCAATTCCACACTCAGGCTTATCCTAAAAACCTTTACCCTCCAGTAAACGGACAGTCTAGTAACCAAAGTTTTCCACAAGCTACCGTACCCTTCGGGCATCCCGTAGCTTACCCTCCGTACACCATAAATAATAGTTATCCCTTCAACATGAATACACCTTATCACCCGTATCTTAACCAAACCCCTTCGGTAATACCCCTTAACCATAATCCATACCCTGGCGTCTCTATGGGCACAGCACCTTACAATTGTCTGTATTCAGAACCTACGGGTCCCTCAACACCTTTCGTAAGATGGATCGAAGACTATCCTTTACCCGATGGTCTAAAGATGCCTTCGCACATAGGCACTTATGACGGAAAGGGGGATCCGGACAATTTCCTACTCTTGTTCGAAGGGGCAATCAGGATGCAGAAGTGGGTCATGTCCGTGGCCTGTCACATGTTCACATACACTCTAAAAGATTCTGCTCGTATTTGGTGGAACGGTTAGAAGCCAGGCAGCATTGTAAACCTCGATGACTTAAAGGCTAAGTTCCGTTCACACTTTAGTCAGCAGAAGAAGTTCACAAGGACTCATTTAACAGTACACAACATCAAACAAAGGGACAACGAAAGTACGAGGGCCTTCGTCACAAGATACACAGACAAAACTCTTCAGATCCTAGGCCTACATGAAGATCAACGCATATCCGGCTTCGTACATGGTCTCCGAAACCGAACTTTGGTGGAATTCTTATCCACCGATCTTCCGGCCACATACAAGGGTCTCATGGAAAAGACATATACCTGGATAGAAGCCAAAGAGGTGTCCACCAACGGGGCTCCAATTGACAACAAGGAACATAACAACAAGTTCCCAAAACAGTCCTCGTGGGAAGGGCCAAGGAACAGAAATAAAAACCAACATAGGTTCACTCCTTATAGCAAAGGTCCTAATCAGGGCCTACTTGAAAGTCTAACGAAGTCCCCAAGGGAAATTTTGGCCACGGAGAAGGCTGCGAAAACCTTTGAACCTCCTCCTCGTATACCCAGCAAAGGCAGAAACCGGGATATGACCAAGTATTGTTACTTCCATGAAGATTTTGGTCACGAGACGAACAGTTGCAGAGAATTGAAAAGACAGATAGAGGAAGCTGTCAAGTCTGGACAATTGACACACCTGGTAAAAGGCATAAGGAAGGGAAAAGAGAAGGTCTCTGATACTCCGTTAGAGAAGAATGATACCTGCGAGGTTCTGATTCTTATGGTACGCCGAGGAGGCCCGAGTCAGAAGAGAAAGGAAGTAGAGGAGGAGATACAAACAGTGAGGGAAGTAACGTTTCCTCCCATAACAGGCCAGCCTCCTTCAGATGACCCAGTAGTCATAAAGGTCCTCATCTCCAACCGAGAGGTGAACAGGGCTTACATGGATTGCGGAAGCTCTTGCGAAATCATATATGAACACTGTTTCCTGAAGCTCAAGCCTTCGATCAGGTCACAGAGGGTAGACACGAAAATACCTCTGGTGGGTTTCTCGGGGGAACAC